>CAUYRH010152445.1:0-27268 GCA_963574655.1 Perodicticus potto
GCAGTCCCAGCTACTTGGGAGGCAGAGGCAGGAGACTCGCTTGAGCCCAGGAATTGGAGGTTGCTGTGAGCTGTGATGCCACGGCACCCTATCCAGGGTGATAGCTTGAGGCTCTGTCTCAAAAAAAAAAAAAAAAAAAAAGAAAGAAAGACAAGGGAAGAAACACTTTTGAGGCTGTATTGTGAGCCATACTCTGATCTTTTATAAATTATTATATTTAATCCTCACAATCTTATAAAGTATTTGTATATATTTATACACACAAAATTAGCCCCTTTTATTATACAAAGTACATTCTGACAATCCTAGTGTGCTACAGTGTTTTTCATTATAACATAGGAACACACATTATTTGTGGCATACACACCTATGTAGGTATACAGCATGTTTTGCATTAATCTTTTGTGTTATTTGCTCAATATATACATAAACAAACTAATTATTTGACTTAATTATCTAAAAAATTGAAGCAGTAGAAATTAGGCTTTTCTTGTCTGGACATTTTTTCGTGTGGCAGTCCCATCTAAAGAGATTTATAGTTATCCCGTTTTTTAAAGTTTAGGAAGTAGGCTTAACTTAGTTAAGTAACTTGCGCAAAGTCACATCACTTTAGTAAGTGACGGCATTGAGAATGACACAGCAGTGGTCATATGGCTTCAGAAACAAGATCAGGGAAGACCAATCAGGCGAAGTGGCGTGAGGTCCGTGAATCATCTGATCTCAGTGAACAATAGGATGTAAGAAGAATCATCCCATAGAAGAAAAAGTGGATCAGAGGATCTGGGGGGGCCACTAAAAAAAAAAATCTCCTCCTGGAGATTTAAACGCCTTTTCTTCAGCATGGTTCTGTGCGCATGGCATGGAGGTGCCTCTGCGACCCTGTTCACCGGTGTTCAACCCCTGACGGGGGACCAGTGGGCAGGATCTGAGCGGTCAGAGAAACCTGCCGGAGGACTCCATGAGCAAACTAAGACAGGCCAGTCAAGCGGGAGCTAATGAGACTGCGCGGGGGCAGAGAGAGTTCTTCAGACAGAGGAACCAGCGGTGAAAACACAGAAGAGGGAGGAAGCTCTGTGAACCTGAGGAAACAAAGACACTACAGTGTTTCCGGATTCCTAAATAAAAATAAAGAAAAGTGGCGATGGATGATCTTGAGAGTCACGCCAAGCTTTGTAGGTTAGGCTGCGGGGTGTGTCACGTACTCTGAGAACAGTGTTGGGGACACCATCAAAAGGGTCTGAGCAGGACAGTGGCGATGGGAACTGGCTCAGAGATTAACTGAATAGACAATAGCAAATACCTTTTAATATGCACCAGGAAATGTGTAAGTTCTAAAAGGAATAGATATTCTCCATTTATTTTTATGCTAACCCTATGAGTTAGGCATGAGTTTTCCCTTCTTTAATGATAAGAAAGTTGAAGTTTAGAGTGGATAAGTAATTTGTATATGAGAGCACACAGTTATAAGTGACTGAGACAAAACTTAAAACAAAATTCTTGAACACATAATGAGTGGGATCAACGGCTATGTGCTCCTTCTATAAAAGGTACTTGACTGGGGGAAAACTATTAAGGTATGAATGGCTCAAAAGGAAAACTTATTCCTGAGTGGATCCAATAGGAATCTTATTTCCCAAACAGTGTTATCATTCTTGCTGTTGAATGGGAGGTAATAGCAGGTAATGCTGGACCACATGTGAAGGGAAATGTTTATGTGAGTCCAACCTAGAGGTGAAGATAAAATCAAATTAGTCACTCTGCTCAGTCTGCCCAAACTTCATGCAAACACTGAGTACTACAGAGATCCTCAGCAGTCCGTATGTGGTACAAAGTAAGGCTTCACTGATCTCTGAAGTTTCAGCTTAAACTGATGAGGGGCGACCGAAAGTCCTGACTCAGATTGAAATAACTCCAGATGAACAGGGTGTGTTGGTCTAACCAACGGGCTTCAGATGGCCCGAAACCCTTTGTTTCTACCCCAAACTTCTACAAAATTGCCTCCAGCTCATTAGCAAGATTGAACCTCATGTCAGATGACACATCAAAGGGGGGGGTCAAAGATGTATGTGTTATACTCAGACAATGCTTACTATGAGAAAACTTCCTTGCTTACAGCAGGAAAACGGATGTGTGGAGAGCCTCCTACATGACTCCTTACTATGGGAAGATGTCCTCACAACAGGAGAACGGATGTGTGGAGAGCCACCTACATGACTCCTTACTATGGGAAGACGTCCTGCTCACAACAGGAGAAGGGATGTGTGGAGAGCCACCTACATGACTCCTTACTATGGGAAGACGTCCCTGCTCACGACAGGAGAACGGATGTGTGGAGAGCCACCTACATGACTCCTTACTATGGGAAGACGTCCTGCTCACGACAGGAGAAAGGATGTGTGGAGAGCCTCCTATGTGACTCCTTACTATGGGAAGACGTCCTGCTCACGACAGGAAAACGGATGTGTGCAGAGCCTCCTACGTGACTCCTTACTATGGGAAGACGTCCTGTCACAACAGGAGAAGGGATGTGTGGAGAGCCACCTACATGATTCGGATGTTTCTTTCCACAATGTCCTCGTTAGGATTGTCGCTATTCCGGATGATCCTGGAAGTTACCCGGACACACTTACATTTGTTGTCAGCAAGAACAATCCTTTCATCTTCTTCTTGGGCTTGAAAAAGAAAACATGAAGAAGAAAGAAAAGCAAAAGTCAATTTACTTCGTTTGTATTAGTTCTTGCCTCCAGGAAAGATAAACTTTTATAATTGGTCTGTCTCAACATTCTCCATTGTTCCCCGAGTGGAATCTCTCATCATAGTGACAGAAATCCAAAGGTACTCCAGAAGGAATTTTCTCTTTTTTCCTTTGGCCATATGGAAACCTAGGGTGAAAGAATGCTGATTTTCATCTGATTCTTCTGATAGAGGGGCAACTCTCTTAATCATGCAGCCTTGTAAAAATCAGTGCCATACGCCAAAGTGAGAGAGAACAGAAATCTAGATTGGATTTCTCCCAGACCAAAGCAGTTCACTGAGAACTGTACAAAAAAAATAGCATCAGCCTGTGGAAGCCCAACTGAAATGTCACATCTTCCTGAACTTGCATTAGTACTTAAAAAAATGTTTTTTTGGCATAAATTGTGTTAGAGTTAAGAACAGCCATGTTGTCCCCCAGGATAACCTTATTTTGTAAGACTTTTAAATATTCTCCACTATGACTTTCCTAAACTAGTCACATTCATTTTCTTTTCTTTTTTTTAAGACAGAGCCTCAAGCTGTCACCCTGGATAGAGTGCTATGGCATCACAGCTCACAGCAACCTCTAATTCCTGGGCTCAAGTGAGTCTCCTGCCTCCACCTCCCAAGTAACTGGGACCACAGGTGCCGGCCACAACGCCCGGCCATTTTTTGGTTGCAGCCGTCGTCGTTTGGCGGGTCTGGGCTGGATTTGAACCCGCCAGCTCAGGTGTATGTGGCTGGTGCCTTAGCTGTTGAGCCACAGGCACTGAGCCACATTCATTTTCATAATAATAACCAGACTATCATAGCACAATGAATGATTCAATCAAATAAAATATTAGGGGCTACAGCTATTAGTAATTCTTATAGAAATTATTTTTAAAGATAGAGTATATAGCAATGTAAAGTGCTATGATTTGCAAAAGCAATTTTAAAAATATTGTGGTGTAAGAGCTCAATTGAATATAATATTCCTGTATACATAAAACATGAATAAATTAATACACAGATGACCATTAAAACCTTAACTTTGTCAACATTCGTAGTCTAATCTGAATGAGATTAATTCACAAACATAAAATTTCTTGTTATATGGACTTGGATCAGGTAACAGGTTTTAAAGAGTTAATAATAGTTCTACTTAATAGTGCTAATTAAAATAATAATTATATCAAATATCTTTTTAATCCCTATGATTTTAGCTATGACCTTTTATTATTTATTAATTTCTTTTTTTTGAAACTGAGCCTCACTGCTGTGGCATCACAGCTCACACAACCTCCAACTCTTGGGCTGCAGTGATTCTCTTGCCTCAGCCTCCTGAGTAGCTGGGACTACAGGTGCCCGACACAAAACCCGGCTATTTTGAGAGACAAGGTCTAACTCGTGAGCTCAGGCAATCCACCCGCCTCAGCCTCCCAAGTGCTAGGGTTATAGGCATGAGCCACTGTGCCCAGTCCAGCTGTGACCTTTTAGAATTCTTCCCAGGAAGCCTCAGTTAAAAGAACAAAGATGTAGCACACGAATTCAAGTTATAAAAGTCAAATGATGAGAACAGATAAAATTGTAACTGGAAGTGTAACTCCTCCCGAGATGATTCCCAGAGCAGAGAAGAACTGACGGCAATATTGCGGTCTTAATGGTGCAGCCATTACAAAGTCAAGTTCAGTCGGTTGTTACAGTGCTCAGAACTGTGTGAAGCACCTTACAATGCATCATCATGCCAGTATTCGCCAGTGCTTAGTAAATCTTCTGACACAGTGTATATGTTATCAGAGAAGCGGCCCTGGGGGTCAATCAAGATAATGATATAGCTCCTACTAACGTTGTAAAAAGAGTAAAATGACTTAAATGCTGTCCTCTTCTTTACTTCTGTATCTATGGCTCTTAAATGCTCTTCTCAGTGAAATATAGATGAGCTCATAATGCCAGACAAAAAATAGAGATTCACTTGACCAAGTCTTAAAAAGAAAATGTCTATCTTCTACCAGAGCCAGAGCATATAATTTATTTCCTTTCCAGAAACCTGAGACTATCATTACTGTTAATATATAAAAAAAATTAGGCAGCCTAATATATCTACCAGATATATCCAGTTCATTAAGACTTAGATTCTTTTTTTCTCACTGACATGCAGCTCTTTTCCTAACAAATCTGTCAATAAGAACTGTGCCTTACTTTATTCTAAGAGCACCTGAGACACAGGAGGTACTCAATGAATATTTGTTCAATTTAATTTAATTCAATTCAAACAAATAAGAAACTAGACTTAACAGTGCACGCCAGACATGGCCACAGTGGATATGGTAAGGGCCCCTTGCAGCTGGAATAGGACGTGGTTAGGGGGGCAGGCCGCAGGCTCAGGCTGGGTCCCACCTGCCACGTGCTTCCTGTGTGAACTTGGATGAGTTATTCCACCTTGCTAAGTCTCAACTGGCTCAACTATATATCAGAAATAATAACAGTACCTATCCTTATATAGTTAGTGTGAGAATTAAATACAATTCTACCAGTAAAGCAGTTAGCATAATGCCTAGAACATAGTGTTCAATAAGTGACAGCTGTTTTACACACAGTCTCAGATGTAACAAAGGTTCGACTTACAAGCTTTAGGACAATACAGAAGCCAACTTGATGACACAGTTAACACTCAGTGAGCCCACTGCAAACTGAACACAGCACACTTCCGATTCACAATATGTCTAAAGGGACATGACCCCATGGCAAGTCCCTGAGCACCTGCATCATGTACATATTCAGGGGCAAAAACATGTTTACAGATACATCCATATATGTTTTGCACCACCTTATGTAACTATTCTTTGCTATTTTTTGAGACAGAGTCTCACTTTGTCGCCCTTGGGTAGAGTGCATGGCATCACAGCTCACTGCAACCTCCAACTCTTGGGCTCAGGTGATTCTCTTCCCTCAGCCTCCCGAGTAGCTGGGACTACAGGCGCCCGCCACAACACCCAGCTACTTTTAGAGACAGGGTCTCGCTCTTGCTGCGCTCAAACTCCTGAGCTCAAGCAATCCACCTGCCTCGTGCCTTGAAATAGGAACCAAGGTTCATTAAGCATTAGAAACAATTAATCCAGCCACACTCTTTATGTGCCCCTCTAAAGGAAAATCATTTAATACTAGATATGTATGTTTAAAATGTATTCCATTTTCTACACTTGCTGGAAAGATCAATAAAGAAAATAACGGATGGTTAGCTATCAATTTATAGGCAACCTATGTAACATTAAATATTATTAAAGAATCAGTGCAACCTAATTCTTTGTACCCTCAACGAATCCCAAACAATAAAAAAAAAATTGTTAAAGAGTCATAATAAATCCTGTGATCCAGGAACATTGTTAAAACTAAGTCCAGTCTCTCTGGAGAAATAAAATCCGAGTGCATTATATATTGTACTTACAGTAGCTATTACTTAACTTTTCCAGAATATTAAGTTAAGAGACTCAAGGGAAGGATTAGTGATTTTTAAAATTTACTATAGACATTCATATAAGTAGAACTATCCATAGTTATCCACAAATACCTACTTTCTTATTCTCCTGGTGGTAGCAGAAAAACAACTAAGAGGAGAGAATAAAGAATGAAAAGAGTCACCCTGAGTCTTGCTGTATGAAGATCGCTGCCAGATAACATGCTTTGAAAACCAGAGCTGTGCTATATTTTTCCTTTTCTCTGGATTCGTTTTCTAAATGCCACATACCTGTCATAAGAACGCCCTTAACAAAAATGGCCAGGAGTCCCCAGGCGAGTAAATGGTTCTTCATCTTGACTTCTTTTGAAAAACTGGAACAAAAGGGTCCGGGTTAAGGTGTGTGATCTTTAAGGAGTGTGCAAATGATGTTGCTTCTGCTTTCCTAAAATAACACTCCAGGCAACTAACAGACTAAAAACGATCACAACTGCGGTTGGGGTGAAGTTCATATGCTGTGCTGAAAAGAAATGTGTGATTCACATTTAAGTATTTCCTTCCAAATAATCTCCAAAATGCTGTGGTTTGATGTAATCTTTTAATTTGGCACCCATGTTATAGACATGTGTAAACCAGAAGACTAATGATAATTTCAAGGCAGGGGTCAATTAAGAATCTGTATAGAGGTTCTCAATTTTATTACCTAGGTGTATTATGAGTCTTCAAATCAAATATCTGGCATTTGCTATGCCTGGAACAATAAATTAGGGAAGGGCTGAAGAATGAATGAATGAAGGGAAGGAGGAAGAAATGAAAGCCCTTTAAGCTCTGGAAGAAATAAAAGTCCTTCCAAGTCCCAATTACATCTGATGTCAGTTTTTTTCTACTAGTGCTTAGTTAACCAAGCTACCAGATTTAAATACATATGTATATATTCTAATTGCTTCAAGGATGCTATAAGCTGGGATAGGGGACTGGAGTTAGAAATCAGTGGATACCAGAAGAATCACTTGCCTCCATGCTTTAATTCGATAGCTCTGAAGGTGAACTTTGTGTTTGCCAATCCAGCAGTGCCTTTTCAGAATTGTAAACCTGTGAGATGGTCTTTATTTGAGATGCCTCAACAGAAAACTGAATCAATGCAGTATTTTGTGTGAATGTTTGTTCGTTTAATTAGTGTCAAATTTGAGAAAACACCTGGCCTTTTGAGCAGAGCACCCCTCTGGCCCACCCCAACATGCTAGAATTCCCTGTCTCTTAGGCAGAATTGGTTCCAGGAGCATGTTGGTTGCAGTTATAACTAACAGAAGCAAATCTGTGGTATTGTTGGTTCTCAGCTTTAATTTTTGAAGGGATTCCTAGAATTTGAAGAGGTAAGAATTCTTCAGGGCCATGAATAGGCAAGCAGATTTTGTAACTAAAGGCAGGAAACGGCACAATGGAAGACATGTTAGAGGCCGCACACAACTGTCCTCCTTCAAAGAGTGTGTCCTGGAGGCCCAGCAGGAACGCAGTGCCGGACACTGGAGCAAGCGCTATTTCTGTGCCATGAAAGATGCTTCTCCTCTTAATGTCTGCTGTCAACAGAACTTGGAAACTACCTGAGTTTAAGAATACATACTGGGGCAGTGTCTGTGGCTCAACAGAGTAGGGCGTGGGCCCCATATACCAGAGGTGGAGGGTTCAAACCCAACCCCAGCCAAAAACGGCAAAAAAAAAAGTACATACTGGAATCAGAAAAAGAAACAGATCTTAAAGCATATTATTTTGGGTTTTGGTAAGGGCTCCTCACCCCTAACTAAAGTTTCTAAATAACTGATTTGTTCTATTGCTAAAAAATAATAATAATAATAATAATTATCATAGCCAGGCATTGTGGCAGGCACCTGTAGTCCCAGCTACTCGGGAGGCTGAGGCAAGAGAATCGCCTAAGCCCAGGAGTTGGAGGTCGCTGTGAGCTGTGTGATGCCACGGCACTCTACCGAGGGCGATAAAGAGAGACTCTGTCTCTACAAAAAAAAAAAAAAAAAAAGTTCATTGGTTACCTTTCTTAAGTCACTGTTTCCTTGAAAACAAACTGGAGGTTAGAGTGCTTCCCCAAAGCAAGTTGGATAAATCACTGGGAATGAATTAAAACTTTCCCAAAAGCTTTCTTTCCCCTCTATAAAAGCAAAAATTCAATTCATAATTACTCACCTAAGGAAAAGCTCTATATCTGGTGTTTTCATTCATTTAATATTGCAGTTTTCTATTTCTATTATGTAAACTACATATCTAAAATAAATTATCTTAATAAAAGTAAGGCATGACACTGTTGTCACTGGAAAAGTTACCTAAGCTGCAGAATCGGGTGTAGACCAGTGTTTTGCCTTTCAGGGTCCTGGACTGATCTGCCGGGAATCATGTGGAGCGCCAGTTAACAGATGGGAATCCTGGGCAAGCAAAGGATATCAAAGGCTAAGAAAGAGAATGTTTTGAAACAAATAGGCTTACATTGAAAACAAGGTAGCTGAGCTTTCTATGTTTATAATTCTATGCTTAAGACGAGTTGTCGTGTTGTTTTGCATTAATCAAAATCAACTGTATCTGTATACAACAGTTCTCTTTTCCAGTGTATGTTCTTCCCACTATAAAATGTCAACTGCGAACACTAGACCCTTCATGGGTGAGGTAAGTGGGGGAGAGCCTTGCCGCGTGTCCGAAATTCTTCATCAAAGACAGGCTCACTTCTCTACCCTCACATTTCAGGTCCCTGTGATGAGGTTCCGTGACAGATCCGCTGGACGAGACGTTACAGCCATCCAGTCACACCTGCACGGCTCCCACCCACACTATTTCAGTTTCCCAGACCACAGACAGTCTGAGCTCAGCATTTCTTTGAAAACCATCTGAAGCAGCTGAATGCCCCACTCCCCGGACACAGCCTAGCACATTTTGGGGTATTCAAATCATGACAAGACACAGGCTCTCAGGACATAGAGAACACTTTTCTTATTTCTCTCCTGTCCCACGGGCAGCTTCTGGGTCTCTTGCTGAATTTTCCTCTGAATACTGAGGTTATCCAGACTTAACGTTGAAAGACCCTCTCTTTCTTTCACCCTACCCGTAATTACCTTGGTCTTATCTGTGCCTTGGAACACAGATGTGCTGAGGACTCCCGGGCGTGTGACTCTAGCCCACTGAACTCTATTCTCCTGGGCCCATTTTCTCTCTGACACCTACCTTGGCTATCTAAGGGATGCCTAACCCTTACCCAGGCAAACAGTGCTCTTGATGACAGTCCACCCTCACACTTCCATACCAATCTCTTTCTGCCTCAAGTCCTCTCCACAGGGATTGTCCTCTCTCCCACATCCAACCCACCCCCACGACCTGCTGGCTTTTCCTCTTCTGCCCAGATACATCCAGTTCTCTCCACGTCTTCCCACCACTCCCATCTCCAGTATGTAGCCAGCAATCACCAGTCACTGTTGTATTACCCTCTTCTATTTCCTTTTTAGTACTTATCAGTGTTTGAAATTCTTAGTTTATTTAGTTTGTCTTCTCATTAGAATAAAACCTCTGTAAGAACAGAATAGTCTCGGCTCGGCGCCTGTGGCTCAACGGTCTAAGGCGCCAGCCACGTACACCTGAGCTGGCGGGTTCGAATCCAGTCTGGGGCCCGCCAAACAACAATGATGGCTGCAACCAAAAAATGGCCGGGCGTTGTGGCAGGCGCCTGTAGTCCCAGCTACTTGGGAGGCGGAGGCAAGAGACTCGCTTGAGCCCAGGAATTGGAGGTTGCTGTGAGCTATGATGCCACAGCACTCTATCTAGGGTGACAGCTTGAGGCTCTGAAAAAAGAAATGTAAATCCAGACCCTCACTTCTTTACAAAAAAAAAGTTAAGACTGTGTTTAGTTGTTGACAGTTTGTTTTTCCTATAATTTGTTCTGGAGAAATGTGAGTAAAACTACTTAAAATAAATATGCCATTTCATTATCTCTTGATTTCTGGAAAAAAAACTTTCCTAAGCAAAGAGCATACATAAAATTTTTAGGAAACTATCCCATGATTATTCCTTTCCTTTTTTAATAATAAAAAAAGTAATAATAATTATGATATAACCATATAATTTTTTTATATTACGAATACTAGTATGTTGTAATGTATACAATAATATTAATAATTTCTGAAAGCATTAACTTAGTTTGAACGTACATTAATTAGGTTGAAATAAAATTTTGAAAGCAAAATAATTTGGACTTTAATTTCTACCTTACTTTTTCTTGTATATTCAGCAATCTCCCAAACAAAAGCACAAGAAATTGGAATTGGAAACCGAAAATAAAGGATTTTTCTTCCGTGTTGTCTGACAAGTTAGCCAGGCTGCTGAACTCATTATATATTCACAAGAGACTTGGAGACTAAAGAGCAGGTAAGCAAATTCGTGTTTCTATTCAAGTAAAAACACTGAGGTTACAAGAAGGTATAGAAGTATGCTTCTCAAAAAATGAATTTGATAAATGAACAGATATTATTATCATAACTGGTCAAAGTCTTTGAATTCAATTGAAGGAAAAATTGCTAAGTAATTTCTATGCAGAAATTATTTTGCCAAGTATTGTGATATATGAAGTATGAGGAAGTAATAATTCACATTTTTAAGAAACATAATCAGCATAGATGTCCAGAACTTGAGGCTGGAATAAGTTTAGATAAAAACAAAAACTTCCTGGACGATGTCTTTTATTTTACATTTCTAAGGCTGAGATACATCCAACCTCAGAGATAAAATGCTGTTATCTTAGACCTTTGTTATTTTTCTTACATTTTAGAGTCTTGGCCTCTTTTTTTTTTTATTGTCTTTATTATTAAATCATAGCTGTGTGCAATAGTGCAATCAAGGGGTACAATGTGCTGGTTTCATATACAATCTGAAACATTTTCATCAAACTGATTAACATAATATTTCATTGGAATTAACGTTTTGAAATGCTTATAAATGTCTTACTTAATGTTTTTATTTTCTTGATAATACTTGGTATGTATCTCACAAAGTCAACATTTAAATATTTAAGGTATTTAAGGTACCAGTAAATATTTTTGTAAAAATATAAAGAGAATATTGGACATGTTTAAGTTTTGATATTCATATTTTAAAGAGTACCTTTTGTGCCCATGTTAAAAATGTATGATGGCTTGGCGCCTGTGGCTCAAGCCGCTAAGGCGCCAGCAACGTACACCTGAGCTGGTGGGTTCAAATCCAGCCCGGGCCCACCGAACATCAATGACAGCTGCAACCAAAAACTGGCCGGGTGTTGTGGTGCGTGCCTGTAGTCCCAGCTACTTGGGAGGCAGAGGCAGGAGACTCGCTTGAGCCCAGGAATTGGAGGTTGCTGTGAGCTGTGATGCCACAGCACTCTATCCAGGTTGACAGCTTGAAGCTCTGTCTCAAAAAAAAAAAAGACAATTTAAAAATGTATGATCAATGATTCACTCATGGAATAAGGGTGATATCCAGTGATTAAACCACTAACTCTGGTTGGTTCCAGTATATAGACTTAGGTTATTGACTCTATTTATAACTTGAACATCAAGATTGTATATACTTTTAACCATTATTTTATACATTGATTAGATTTATACATAATAATTAAATAACACTTTTAGTGAAGACTTTAGTGATCATTATTTACCTATGGCAACTTATGAAGCTCAACACTTAATTCAGTACAAGGCTTAACACTTGTGATGTGTTCTCTATCCATAGGAAACACATGGGATGTGTGGAATAAAGCCAGATATAGGCCATAAATGAAATTTTACTACTCCATTGAAATAATATGCAAGTGCCTAATTGACTTATTTATTTCTTAGGACTATCAGCATTTTGACAACTCAGATACACTAGTTTCTTGGGGTGGGGAGGAGTAAAACTTCAAAGCTTATAGATATTTGAATAATTGCATTGTGCTTTTTTTAAAGAATAGCTTTATTTGTTAAGCTATATCCATGCCAATATTTATTTAGGGCCCAATTTTTAAACTTAAAATCTATAGCATATTTACCATGTGCAAGGTAAACATCGAAAATTTTAAGTAATAATCAACATACTGCTTTACAAATATTAATTGTGAATATTTTCTCAATAATTTTAAGCTACAGATACCATTTACCATCATCTTATGCGTAATAAAATGCAACACACACATAATAATTTGCTAGAAAGTAGTGGGGTTGGGATTTGGAAAGAGATAGTCTGAAATGGGAGACTACACTCTTAAGCCCCATCATTTAATATTTCTGCTCTTTGCTTATGTAATTGAAGGAGCAATTTATATAATATGGGTAGAGTATTAAAGATATGACCGGTTCACTTGCTGAACCAGCATTTGCCATTCAGGGAATGGTTAGAATACTATAGCACAAATTGGTAAACAAAACAGCCTTGTTATGTATACCAAATTGACAGAAATGGACAGTTATGTGATTTTTGGTAATGTTCTTTAAAAGATGAATTTTTCATTCCTAGAGTGAGGATAATAACAGAATCTCTGAAATACATTGCTGTAAAATTAAATCTTAGGCATATTTGATAATACCGAACACTAGCCATTCTCATAGGAATAGATAGATAATTAAAGACATGTAACTCTTAAACTTCTAATGCCATTTTTACCTTTGCTTAAATATACTTCCTCTTCCTTTAGATGAAGTACATCAAGTGGTGTAAGCCAATATGAAATGAAAGCTTTCCTATTTTAGATGAATGATTTTGTCAGAAGGAAATGTAAAATATTGACAATTTAAGAGAGGATCATATATTACTAAACACCTTTAAGAATAAAAAGAGTATTTTGTCTTGCTCATTTTTCTATTATTTTTCACCCATGCTTTCCTTATTCTCAGCGTTTCTTTCCATATTATACATATTTCTCACTTCTTACCATAGTCATTAATTGGTGTAGAGCCTCAATGCTCTTCATCTTTGAACCTGAATAGAGTCTTTTTTGCATTTTAGATTCATTCAACCCTGAAAAAACTGTTATAGTGCTTTTTCTATGTTTCCTCCTCTGTGTGTCACAGAAAAAACAAAATTAGTTTACTATATTTTACCTAAAATTTGACAATAGACAGGTTTTCCTATGTGTTTGTCAATGCAAACACTTGTACTGTGATATCATTAATAGAAGTTTTCTTTTTATAAAATATTTATACCCTTAGAAAAAACATATAAAATATGTATCCTAAACCAGAAGGAGATAGAAATAGTATAGACAATTCTGGAAATAAAGCATAACTGTGTTAATAATATAAATTAAAATAACTATTCTTAAATAATTGAGAATGTTTTATTAATTTTCTTTGTGAGTTTACTTAAATTTTTTAAAATGTTATGTAGCTTATAAGCATCTTCTAAAAGGAATATCTTCTGGACATTATTGAACTAGTCTCTTTTGGAAATATACTGGAAGTTCCAAAAAAAGGTAGACACATTTTAAGAGATGTTACCTATGGATTACTTTTCCACTGATGATAAGCACTTTGAACACCTCTTGAAATTTCAAAAGTCAAATGCAATTTGTATTCATCTTTTCTTGTCAATATATATTGAGTATTACAATTTTAATACAGTTCTCTTCCTTTTTTCAAAAGGCATACATATTTTTGACACCTGTTGTATAATTTAATTTATTTTTGTTTGTCTCAACTACTAAAGGTTATATAGTTATATTTTTATAGATCTTGGTAAAACTGTCATTTTTTTCATATTCTCAGTTGAATAAAGCAAAAAACAATATGTCTAAGGTCAAAGTGTGAGATGATTCAGATTCCAGCCAGGGACTCTTCCTGCCTGGCATATAGCTGATTTCCCCCTGTGTTCTCACATGTCTGAAAAGAGGAGCCAGAGAAGGGGATTATGAGGGCGAGTGAAAAAGTTTTTTGGTCTCTTTTTATAATAATACTAATCCTATAATGAGGGTCCCACGATCAAGACCTCACCTTCACAACTTAAAACATCAAATATTGAATGAGTATCACAATCTCTTTCCAGACAAAAGCCAGGTCAGTCAGTAAAACCATTGGGGAGAAATCATAGAAATCATTCCTAATTTACAAAAAAGCAAGAGCTATTACATAGCATTAGTTGTGACATGTTGCTTTACCAATGGTATTTTATCTTTTAGTATCAAAATTGTGTCATGCCAACAAAAAACTATTTTTGAGAGATTATTTTTAAGGAACTTGCTTATATTTATAACACTAAAACTGAATCACTTCAAAGAAATGCAAAAAATAAAAAAAATAAAATAAAAAAATGTTTCCCAATGGTTCAGAGATCTAGTCTGAACTGAGCTGAACTGGTTTGGGAACGAGTAACTAAATCGTGTCATAGTAACTGGGGAGGTGGAGAATGAGCCTCCCTGCATAAATCAGCCTTCCTGGAATCAACTCTCTTAAATACAGGGAAGAAAGAAAGGAAAGGAAGGTGAAAGAGATGGAGGAAGGAGGAAGTAAGGGAGAAAAGAAGGGAACAAAAAGGAAAAAGAAAGGAAAGAGAAAAGGGTAGAGGTGGGGAAAATAGAGCCAGAATAGGTAACATAATACTGTACTTCTGGGGGAAAAAAAACCAAAACAAAATACAAACTTCATCTTTAAAAATTCAAAAAGTATGGAGATTTTGCAGATAAAACTTCTAATAAGCTACATTTTCAATACCTTTAATAATCTAATTATCAGGAAGCAAATGGATTGACGTTGATTTTTGATGGTCTAGGCCTTTGACAGCTGAGCTGTGGCTGCTAAAACCAACTGGTATAAACTAAATGGCTTAAAAAAGAGACATTCATTTCTTACAGTTTGGGGGCTGGAACATCCAATATCAACGTGGCAGATAATTTATTTTCTGGGGAGGAACCCTCCCTACCTTGCACACAGCCATCTTCATGCAGTGGTCGCCCGTGTTAGGTGAGAAATGGGAATAAGAGAGAGAGGATGAGTGGGGGACGGAAAAAGGGCTCCGCTCTCTTCTTTGAAGTGGTCTGATGAGGGGCCCACCCTCGTGACCTCATCTAAACCTCATCACTTCCCAAAGGCCCCATTTCCAAATACACCACATTGGGAGTGTTCCAGTCTCCTAAATTCTTTGTACGTTCCTGATCAATGACATTTACAATCATGTATAATTTTTTAATTTGTGGAGCTCTTTTTGAAATTTGTGTGGCATACATTGCTGCTTTCAATTATTAGCAGGATACATTTAGAAAAAGAAAGAATGAATATAATTCATTTGTATGGCTCTTTCACAGGTGTTTTTGACTTCATATCAGTTTTATGTATTTTTATGTATACCTGAATATTATATTTCTCTCTTGAAAGTTAGTACATTATGAGTAGGAGCTTATAAGGTATAAATGTACAACATTTCAACTGACATCATGTCTTTTTAGGAATTACAAAGTCATTTTTAAATATTTCAGCTGAGATATGTCTACCTTTTTAAAAAAATAAATAACAACTAAGACTATTCTTAAAATATTTGAAAAAATATAGGGAACTTTGAGATTTTGTTATGTCTGATTACCTCTGAATAGAGAATGTGATTGGCTTATTTAACAACTAAGGAATCGCTGACACCGAATTTAATAATCCTCTAATAATCCAAATGTTTTGGACACCTAAGTGTCATCAAGTTCAAATACATAACTTTTCTGTCAGTGTTCATTTTGTTACCCAACTAAGCAATGTATTTATATTAGTGCCAGTCTTCTAAAATAAACATAAAATTATTAAAAGCATTAGTATATTGCCAAAATAGTTTATAAACAGCCAACTCATTTGACATGAGAATTCTGAGTGACGACCTAGGATCCAGATTACTTCTTAAAAGAGAAATTCATCTAAAATAAATGTTTTTACTTATCCTGTGAAATGTGTAATTATTCCCTTTAGAAAATAAAAATCTTAGCATTGACAGTTATCTCAGAAACCTCCTAATATATTGCATTTCTGAAGAAGCTCCTCTTTAGAACATTGTGGATCTCTCATCACATTTGTCCTCTGCTCTAATTCATAAAGAAGACACCCTGGTGTTGTGTTATACAGACAGCCGTTCTCATTTTCCCTTTTATTGAACCAAAATTACCATGAAGTTGCTATTTGTAGAGGAATTACTTGCAAAACACCCCTGTGACTTCATTTTACTTACATTACAACCTGTAAAATAAGCAAGGTAGGTATTACTATCTTCAGTTGACAGATAAAATCATAGTTGATACATGTTGTAATTTTTTCAAGATGTCAGATTCAATAACTGAGAGGGGAGAGATAATACCAGGCTTTCTGATTTCTAGACAGGACTCATTTTATCCCATACACTATGGAAACATTCTCCATTAATCTCTCCCTCTTTTTTCTGTTTGTTAAAAAAAAAAAGAAAAAAAAAAGGAGATTGCATTAAAACTCCTTTGCACAAGAAATCTCTTTATTATTTGGTAGCATTCTTCATGTTAACTCTATGATACATTATTTCAAGGCTAAGTGTGCATTATATCTTAAATTATCTAAATATCATGAAGTTACCTGATTTGTCACAATTCTTGATATTTCCTTCAGAAAGACAATCAATATATTAGACCTCTAATAGTATGGCCAGGAAAAGTATATACTGTTTGATCTGTTAGCTGGAATCGTTTCCAAGAGTTATCTTTCTGATGTTGAACGCTGTATTTCCATGAATTTATTAACTGTTTAAAAATTATACAACTTTACTGGTTCATACTCAACAAAAAGTAAAAATGCCTTTTGACTAGTACTACAGTGAAGCCGGTTGTTATCACTTCAGAATTGCATGGGCAGAATTTTTTTTTAACCTAAGTTCATACATTGATATTCATCCTTGTCAAACACGATCCTCTTGAATTTGGTACTTCGGTCTCTTCCGTCAGGGATTTCTGAATCTTAATTTTGTCATCCATCACATTATGCCTCTTGATGTTTTCTGTCATTGATAAAATTGATAAATGTAACTTCATTTTGATCTAAATCATTCAAAATATATACAATATTTCCACAGGACCGATATGTAAATTTTAGGCAAGCATCTTCCTTCTTTGGTTTTCTCATTTCTAAAGCAATGGAGTTGAACTAGATGATGTCAATTGAACTTTTCCAGGCCTAAAATTCTATCCCCAGCAAATTTTAGCCACATTGTACTAAATAGTCTTTAGAATATATATAAGATGTTTAATAAATTTTTGTAACACAAGAAGATTTTACTTCTTTAGTAATTTCACCATTATTATTTTTAAAACGTGATGTCTATAAAATATTTTATTGTTAAATTTCAATGTCCTTCTTGAGTGGGAACCTCTTGTGAAAAACTGTCCCAAGCCTGAAGAAGTCATGGATATGAACTCCAGCTTCTTATGTAAATTATAATAGAAAAATTCAGAGTAGCTACATTAAACTGTAAGCTCCTTAGTTAAGGTAACGCATTTTATTTTCTATGGTATCCCTGGAGCATATCATGGATAAGGGCATTTCTGCTTTTCTCTACTTGGCTAAAAAGTGAATTAAAATGTAGATTAATTGAAGAAATAGTCTTTAAAGGTGTCCTTGAATTAACTTACTTTCATATAACAAAACCAGTTTTTACATAAGCATATCATAATCTAGCAATTTACTTGACCCACAGTTTCGTTTGGAATAGTTTTTTCACGAAACACAGTAGTGTCACCTCCTCCAAGGGGGATAGGTTCCACGATTTGTCACCCTAGGGGATACTTGAAACCACTAATACTACCAACCCTGATATAGATTTTTTTTTCTAATGCACACATACTTAGGATAAAGTATAATTAATAAATTAGGTGCAATATTCTCATACTTTGGGGTCACTATTAAATAAAGATTACTAGGGCACAATCACTACAAAACCGTAACAGTCGAGCTGATGACCAAGGTGATTACTAAATGACTAATTGGCGTGTAGAGTTTACAGCATGGACATGCTGGGCAAAGAGAAGATTCACGTCCCAGGTGGGATGGAGGGGGATGGGGCAAGATTCCTTGACACTCAGAATGGTGCCACATGTCATCCCTATGAATTGTTTATTTCTAGTATTTTCTATTTAATATTTCCAAACTATGATTGATGTCAGGTTACTGAGACCACAAAGCAAAACCAAGAATAAGGGGGCCGTACCACCATGCCTGTATGCATCTAATGATACTGTGTTGAAGTAGTGATTAGAAGGTTAAAATAAGCTTCACTGTGAGAATTCCATTACCTTAAAATTTGTTGCAGATTTAATATGTGTTTGCTGAAGGCAAGGAATGTCATACAAAATATCATCAATACTCAAATAATAAATTTTACTGAAGAATAATTATTTTCCATAATCTCCAGAAGGAGACAGAACGATTATAGCAAATATCTTCTACTTTTGCAGAATTCTGGACCAGATATACTTAAATTAAGTATCATAGAATGTGGCTAAAATATAGCAAATGTAATTTTTATTTATTTATTTATTTTTTGAGACAGAGTCTCACTCTAGCACCCCAGGCTAGAATGCAGTGGTATCATTTTAGCTCACAGAAACCTCGGGCTCCTGGGTTTAAGTGATCCTCCTGCCTCAGCCTCCCAGGTAGCTGCGACGGTAGGCACCTGCCACCATGCTCGGCTAGTTTTTCTATTTTTGGGATAGACAGGGTCTCATTCTTGCTCACACTGGTCTTAAACTCCTGAGGGCCAGTAGTCTGTCTGCCTCTGTCTCCTAGAGTGCTAGAATTACAGGTGTATGGCACTGCACCTGGCCGACAAGTGTAATGTAAAATATGTTGCTAAACTCTCATAAAAGGAAGGGAAATCTCCTAGGAGGGAATGGAGAGAGGCAAAAATTAGCATAGTAAGAAAATATTGTCCTAATGTCTTGAGGACAAAACAAATTCTGGAAAGGGGATCTTAGGTCTTTGTAAATTAGCAGCTTAGCAGCTTTTTTAAAGGGTACTAAAAGATTGCATTTGGACGTTGATAATTTTGAGATTTGTATCCCAAAAATCATATTGGATAAAAGCAGAAAATGAGTACACAATACAGACTAGCGAATATCCTGGCCACGGGGAAAGAGAGGGATTTGATTGTGGTGGCAGATCCAGTGGTTTCAATAGTACTACTGTTTTCTTTTAAATCTTGTATGAACATTTCCCTTATGTTCCTTGATACTTTATCAGTTGGTTGTATGTTTGTATATAAAATATAGCAAAACAAATATTCAGTAAAATGTGAGATAAACTGGTATTTCATAATTACATTTCTGAAAGTAATGATATATGACATGAATATTTAGTGAGGGAGAAAAATTAAAGCCTAATAAAGAGTCCGAAATTAGATTTACGGAAGACCATCCTTCAAACTAGCAAACGGCATAATACAAGTGACATATCAACAAAAGCATCTGAGGACAGAGACTTATCTGTTGGTGAGGGCTGCGTGTCTGGTTTGATGTCATCTGCCTTTCAAAGACTGAAATAGATTCTTTAATATCAAGTTACTAATCCTGTTTCTAAACTAATTTAGTTCCCTAAAAAGAACTTCTTAAGGTGATGATAAAATGTTTTTTCAAACAACTTAAACAGGAAGATCTGTTTAGCAGACTCATCTGCAGAAATTAAAGAATAGGCATTTTAATTTTTCAAAATATCTCTCGTACACTTAGTAATGAGATATTTTAGAAAATATGAATGAAATAAATGGTTCAAGTAAAATCTGTGTTCTTTGAACCTAGCAGGACTTTCCTTGCAACATAGCCTCTATAGCATTTGAGTGTTTTAATTCTGTTCTTCTATTAGTCATGCAATTTTAACGAACTTTATTCTCTATCTTTCTCTACCTGTGCCATTGTGTCTGTCTTTGTCTCTGTCTCTCTCTCTCTCTCTCTCTCTCTCTTATTCTTGCTTAATACATCCTCTGAAAACTTTACTTCATTCATAAAAATTTTACTAACGGCTGCCAAATTTAATAGAATTTCAGTGTGTCTTTGGACTTTAGCTGACATTCTCTCTGGCTCAGGTTTAATCATAGTCATTTGTGGACTCATTTCTCTTCCTGTATGTCATAAATTTTGAAAGAAAGATATACTTCTTTCTAATTTTTCTATTTCCTATCATTTAGAGGTTACACAAATCGGTTAGAAAAAAATTTAAGATTTGAGATGAATCCCAGTCCAGGTCCCTGAATTTCCAATTATAATCAAAATAGTATGTTAATTAAAATATTATTCTACATTGATGCTGCATAAACTCCAAATTCTGATCGTTTTCTTCTCCCATTAATATATTTTCTAATACCTCTCACTATAAATATATTGTTATTTCTGTTATAAATATGTATGCGATTTTTAATCTGTGAACAAACATATACATATTGAAGAAAGAAAATATTTGTGCGTGATCTGAGTCATACATATGAGTAAATTTTAATGGGCACACCTTGACTCAAATCGAGGCTGGTAATTATATTTATTTTAACTATGTTGTCAGTTGGTAATCTTCAATGAGGGTCACAACCACTTATAAGGAATACATTTCAAATTGCAAAAGTTACATTTTGGTAATTTACCATAAGTTCAAAGGAAGATGAAATACTCATCTCCTTTTCAGATATGTTATTTATTGATTAAGAAGTATGCATTTTAACATGTATTTGTAATTCAACCAAAAATAGCCTTCCTCTGTAAACACAGATTAGAAAAAAAGACTTCCTAGAAGTAAAACGTTTGTACCGATCCACGTACATTAGAAAAAATATGTTAAGTTCATAAAACATATGCTCATACCCTCAAAGATCAGAGCCTTCCCCGTAGGAGAAAATCTGTTTGCTTTCTGAAAGAACTTCAAGAGTCAGAGATTTAATGCTGGGTTCCCATGGTTTGGGGGTTTACCTTCAGTTTATAACCTCTAGTAAGTACGTCAGTATAACTTCATCAGCACATTCAAAGATAACAACATTCATTAATGAAAGTTATTGTGAGCCAGCCATTGTGCTAAGAACTTTGCACGGTACTTTAAATTAATCTTTACAGCAATTCCAGAAGGTAAGTATTATTATTTTGAGTGGAGTGAAGGAGACATAACATTCTAAATTCGAAATCAAGGTTTATAAGAACAAATTATATATGTTTAAATGCTTTGGTATATTACTTTCTGAACCTGGTAATAAAATGAAACTAACTAAAAATCTAAAAATTATACAGAGAGCTTAATATACTTTTAGTAATTTAAAATGAGAGCTATGGAATAATTGCATGCCCCAAGCTAGGTGCTTGGGCAGAGCAGTGTTCATCAAGAATTTGCCCGTGTACAGTATCCTGATGTTCAAATTGTACAACAAATTAACATGACCTGAATGAGGGGCTGAAACAACATTTTTTTCTCAGAGCTCTGGAGGCCAACAGTCCAATATTCAAGCACAAGCGTGATAGTGTTCTTGATAAAATACCCTCTTTCTAGTACATCTGAGTACATGATTATAAATGTATGTAAAATTATGTGAATATGTGATATTCACAATATATGCAAATTTTAAATTTGCAATAATTTGCAATAAATTGCAAAATTTAAACAAAAACTGAAACAAAATTTCAAACATTTTAATATTTCATAAAACTTTCCAAAATGACTCTTAGACAATGGAATAAATAAATGTATAAAAAATTGGATGGATGCAATGACTCAGACCTGTAATCTCAGCACTCAGGGAGGTTGAGGTGTGATGATTGCCTGAGAACAGCTAGGGCCACATAGAAAGACCTCATCTCTATAAAGTGTGGGCAACAAAGCACGATCTTCTACATAAATAAATAAGTAAATAAATAAATAAATAAAATTTTTAATAAAATATAAGGATAAATCATTAGGTATGACTTTTTACATCCTTGTCAGAGTGAACTCTTTGGAACTCTAATTTTTATATATTGCATTGAAAGATTCTACTTTGTTTTCTGATCACTTTTAACAGCAATCACTCTTGCCAGAGACATGAAGTATTATGGTTAGGCAAATTTCCTAATATGGACATCCCTGTGTTTTGATTAGAGAGCTTGGTTTTATATGACTGAATTCTAGTAGAGTCGTGTAGAGTTACAAAGATCTTGATCTGAAAGGAACTTCTTCCTTGGGCAGTGGCATCTTTTCCCTTTAAAAACAATTTCAATAATAACTATGCCTACCACAATGCCACTTTTTATTATAAAGGCTGAATGAAATGTGGTAAATTTTACCCTTTTCCACAAATATATACCTTATATCTATTTATTGTATCAAATCTCCACTTTTTAGATAGTACTCATTCCACTTCAATACCCAGATATTATTCATCTTTATTCATTCAGTGTAATGCAATTGAATGAAAATAGGATTAGCATAAATAAACTCCAACTTGGGAAAGGAAGGAAAACAGCAAGTACATTTGCTTGACTTTTTCCTTGTTAGGAGTAACAAGAATTTCCTCGGAAGTGAGGTGGGTCCTTTGTCTATTCGCCCTTAACTGTACTCACTGGTCATATCAGCTGTGTCCATTCCCCGTCTTCCATGGCCATGGCTAAGAGTTGAGCACAGATGAGTTGTGTGACTATGCTGTTCTATGGATTATGGGATTAATAATAACCTTATGAGTGAGGATTTACACACTAAGCAAGAAATGTATCTTGATGTGATATTTGAGGTCCTCTTTGCTAGACCTCCCATTTGATCCTGCAATCCCATTACTGGGCATCTATCCAGAAGGAAAAAAATTCTTTTACCATAAGGATACTTGCACTAGACTGTTCATTGCAGCTCAATTTACGGTCGCCAAAATGTGGAAACAGCCTAAATGTCCACCAACCCAGGAATGGATTAACAAGCTGTGGTATATGTATACCATGGAATACTATTCAGCTGTTAAATAAAATGGAGACTTTAAAGCCTTTGTATTAACCTGGATGGAAGTGGAACACATTATTCCTTAGTAAAGCATCACAAGAATGGAGATACATGAATCCCGTGTACTCAATTTTGATATGAGGACAATTAATGACACAGTGGGGGTGGGGGAAGGGGAGAGCAGAGAGAGAAAGAATGAGGGAGGGGTGGGGAAAAAAAGAGCAGAGAGAGGGAAGGAGCGAGGGGGGTGAGGTCTTGGTGCGTGCCACACCTTTAGGGGGCAAAACACTATTGTAAGAGGGACTTTACCCAACAAATGAAATTAGTGTAACCTGGCTTCTTGTACCCTTAATGAATCTCCAACAATAAAAAAAAAAAGAAAAGAAAAGCAACATAACATTCAGATCTCTATCCTTTAATATTAAGCTTTAATATTAAGGATTTCTTCTTTATAAACACCTCAAGACAATGTGAATGATTTTTCTCTTTCCAAAGATGGGATGCTGTAGCTGGAGGGGTTGATGGGGGCTCCCGAGAGAACAGGCATCTTCCACTTCTCTTGTCCTAATGGAGATGGAAACTGAGTCTGTGGCATGCTTGTCTTTTGTGTCTTCATTTATAATGGATAAAGTTTTACACAAATAAATCAGGTTTTTTACTGCTACAAGGTACATAATTACCTGACTCAAAGTGAATTTTATTGACGGTTGAAGAGAGAAGGAAGTCTTTTACTACGCCTACATGTTTTTCTCTCTGATTTCATACTGACCAACTGAGACCCAAATTAAAAAAAAAAAAAATACATAGAACAGTGGATTCCCAAATATAAACTTTTTATTCTTTCCTTTTCCCCCCAAACCTTAGATACTATTTACATTTAAAAGTATAAAATGTAGAGACTTAAATTAGCACTTTTATTGCTACATAAAACATGTTATTAAAATCTCAGTCAGATAGAGAAATCCTTATTCCTACATTCTGAACTTGCGTTAGCCAGTTCTATAATTTAGAATTCTCTCCTAACAATATTGTCTTTGATACCAATTCTGTACATCTGTGGACACTATTTGTAACACATACATGGACTCACATTGAACTAGTTCAAGGCTGAAATGATAGTATTCTATATTGGTTCATATAATTGCATGTGCAGAAGAAAATATAACCCTATACCCAGAAGAATATAGAGACATGTATAATGGAATTGTCTCTCACCCCTCTTTTCTCTTCCTTAGCACCTCTATCCAAACTCTTGCCCTTTCTCCTTTCTCAGCTTCCCTTCCTCTTCTGTGTTGAACTCATTTTCTCAAAGTGCATTTGGCTTTCTCCAAAGGGACTAAATTGTACATCCTTTTGGCCTAGTAACCCCGGAGAAGTCCTTATATTAACTTCATACCATTGAACTACAGAGATGAGTTTTGATTAGTCCTGCTTCATTTCAGATTTCTAATCTTTCCAATACTCACGGTGGTGTACGATGCTTACCTGGACCATATATCCATCTTGAAATTCCTATGAATGACACGCTAAAGAGAAGGGGCTGGTTTCTAAATAAGGTATCCTGGGCACAGACAACTAGCACGAGGCAAATTTAGATGTGAAATGAAAATTGAAAAGGGAATAAGTATAAAATCCTAATAAATAAACATTTTTCAATCTAATTTATATCTCAAATAATACTACTTAGAACAAATGATGTCTTTGACTTCTTAAATTTGCAGACATTTTTGTAGATAGCAATAAAATATAGTAAAATAATTTAATAAATACTCCCATCCTTTGATTATGTATGACAAAAGTTATTTAACTTATTTGGAATTCAATTTGGAGCATGTATCACACCCCTTAATAGTATCTATTATTGTAATTGAGCCCCAGATACATAATATATACTTCCATTAATTTATGCAAAAGAAAAATCATAAGTTAACTATACCTTTATATAGACTATTATTCATTCTAGAATTACCTATCCTTTTGAATTGGAAATCCTCTGAAAAATCCAGATATGAAAGACCACAGATGCTATACTAAGGATAAATTAAAGGGTAAACAATTTTGCTAAACTGATCTTTCAGTCGATTATTATAAAACTTGATAAAATTCTGTACATATGTTACTTAAAATGGGAAAAATATGTAAATAGTAATTGTAAAGTTTTATAATTCTTAGAAATACCAATAAACATACTGATCATTCATGAATAGTGAAAAGTATATAAAACATAGAGACAAATAGAGACCTAAATTAGAATAGTCTAAATATTATATATATGAACTGAAAATTCTATTTTAAGGTACCTGATAAATTATATGCTAAAATATTTAGAGATATTAATTATAGAAATAATTTCAATGTTGTATACTAAAAATTTCATGGCACCTTCTCTATATCAAAGTATATTAGGAACACAAGGAAATAAATTCATAAGTAAAGCTCCTTATTAATACAAATGAGTAAAATTAAAATAAACTTACATATGAAAAATAGCAAAATAATAAGTCTGCAAAAACACCTAGGTAAAACATCAGGAATAATACAACAGAGGTGACACATTTTATCCTTAAAATAAAAACTGGAGAAACTAATAACAAAATTATCAATTGGTCATTGACAACAGATGATAAAATGTATTTTAAATAATTTTAGGTCTACTCCTGATTTGAAAAGTGTTAATTTTGTATTAGAAAAATAGGATTCAAAGTGTGTCTTTCATAGGGGAAAAAATTATTTAAAATTCAAATGTCAGGATTGTACTCAACCTTGAACAGCTAGGGATAATCAGCATGAGATGTAGTAATAATACAAGTGTTCCCTATTTACTGTTATTATTTCACAGTGGTATAGAATCTTTAGCTGACAAGTTAAGAAATGTACTTGCGAATTATAATATAATGAAAAGGAGGAGGTGATTGTGTAATTTTGGTAATCACATGATTATCTATTAGAGAAGCAGAAGATATTGAAGTTAATAAGAAAGATAAGTAATTATAAAATAAGTGCACAAAATTGGTAGTATTTATCACTAAAATAATCAGCTAAAATTTATAGAAAATGATCACAAAGCAGTAAACTTCTTATATATGTAATGATTAAGAAAATGATATTGTTGAAGAATTTTGGAAAACTTTATGTGTAGTTAAGGTTCATGAGAAAATAGCAGATACCTTGCATTTCCATTAAATGACTCAAATTTAATAAAATTAAATAAATTACTTTATTGAGCCTAAATTATTATAAAAATTAATGCAACAAAAACAACCACGGATTTATTCTAACATAGTAGTTATATACCTCCTCTAAAACTACACATTATCTCTAGTTCAGATTCTTAAAAAGAAAATAAAGTAGTATAGTTATATCCCACCAAAAATTGAAATTAGTCCAACACTCTAAAGAAAAATAATAGTTTTGTGTGAAGGAGGATGTTATGAATGTGTTCAAAACTATTTACTTAACATGCATGATATAGTATTTTTCTACAATCAATGTGTGTTCTTAGATAATTTAAAAAATATTATAATAAATAAAGAAAAATAATCTCAAAAATAAATTATCAAAAAACATATCATGGCAAGTCACATAAGAGAGATATATACCAGTGATCAAAAAAAAGAAATAGAAATTTAGTCAACTTCCTGAAATAAAAAAAAATCTTGATATTGCATTAAGATATGTCTTCACCAATGAAAATAGAAAATAAAATATGCAAACCTAACTAATTCTGCAACTGAGACAGATGGCGGTAGTATATCATAATCATTTTTAAGACATTCTATTTTGAGGTATTTCTAATAATGTGCTAAATAAGAAATTGGATTAATAACTGGGTTTTAGCCTTCATACAAAAGCTATAGATTAGCTTCATAGTAGGGCTGGGTACATTGGATACTTTTTCTTCCATTCTTGAGATACTTTGCTAAGAAGAATATGTTCCAGCTCCATCTATGTAAACATGAAAGAGGTAAAGTCTCCATCTTTCTTTAAGGCTGCATAGTATTCCATGTTATAGCACAAGAAATGGGGAAAGGGGCAAGGGAGGGGAGGGGAGAGGGGAGGATGGGTGGAGGGAGGGTGATTAGTGGGATCACACTTACGGTGCATCTTACAAGGGTACAAGTGAAAATTACTAAAGGTAGAATATAAATGTCTTCATATAGTGATTAAAAGGCCATGTAGGCTATGT
>CAUYRH010152446.1:0-21906 GCA_963574655.1 Perodicticus potto
TTTCCCATGTTTTTCAAGTTAAGCAAAAATTTCCAAAGCAACTGGAGTTAGAAAGCCTTCTTCTGGGCAGCCATGCTATTTTAATGTCTTGGTAATAAAACAGAAAACTGGGCCATATTCTTAAGATTATGGAGGGTTTCTGGCCATTCCATGGACCCTATCTGAGGAATGGTGGTGAGAAGCAAACTTTTGGCTTTATTGGCATTTTCTTTCAGGGTCTTTAAGACCCGGTCCACGGAAACCTCGAGAAGCAACAGCAATGTTATTAGAATTTAAAATTCCATTACTCTTTACAAAACATTTTCCTGTGTTCTAACCTTTCTACAGTCTGAATGTTTGTCTTCCCCAAAATTATCTCTTGAAACCTTTCCCTAAGGTAGGGTATTTGGGAAGTGATTAAGTCAGGAAGGCAAAGTTCTCATGTATGGGATTCGAGCCTTTAAAAAGGGAGCTCCAGAAAGATTGCTCATTTCTTCTGCTATGTGAGGTTCCAGTGAGACAGTCTATGAGGAGGTGGCCTTCACCAGACACGGAATCTGCCAGTGCCTTGATCTTGGACTTCCAGAATTGTGAGAAATAAACTTTTATCCTTTAGACACTACCCAGCTTATGGTATTTTGGTATAGCAACCCAAACACTGAGAGAAAGCTGCACTGTGAAATCTGTTTACCCCATTTACAAGCCCCTGAGCTCAACTCAAGCTCTTCATTGATCACAATGGTCTTAGTCTAAAGGAGGTGGTCTTGGAGAAACCCAATGATATCTCTGAAAAGCACTGTCAGATTCCAATATGGTTATCTGAGAAAATATCTCAGTTGTATAATGGGTTAGCATTATCTAGAAAGATGGCTATTCTTCTCATTTCCATAGTAGAATGGATTCCAGTCTTAAAACAGTTGCCACACTGGATAATCAAACAGAAGCACTTTTCTCTTTAGAAAAATATTTCATCTTTTAAATAAAGAAAAAAAAAAACTATAGTCATTTTTATGGTTCTCAATGAATGAACAGATTGGATGCTAATATCCCAAAACAAATGAACGTGCCCTCCCTAAAAATCCTCCCCCCAAATCATGTTTGTTTGTTTTTGAGACAGAGTCTCACTCTGTCGCCCAGGCTGAAATGCAGAGGTATCACAGTTCACTGCAACCTCAAACTCTTGGGCTCAAGTGTTTACCCTATCTCAGCCTCCTGAGTAGCTGGGACTACAGGTGAACGCCACTATACCTGGCTAATTTTTCTACTTTTTTTAGAGGTAGGGTTTCCTTCTTGTTTAGACTAATCTTAAACTCCTAGCCTCAAGCAATTCTCCTGCTTTGGCCTCCCAGAGAGCAAGGATTACAGGAGTGAGTTGCTGAGCCTGGCCTATCTGTGCTTCTTAACCGAAAAATAAAACAGTACTTTAGACACCTGAATCTGATCAAATCTCTAAATCAAGCTTCCAATTTGCAGAAAATACAGAGGATAGAGGCATCTGTTAAACTACACTAAGGAGATTATTTCAGCAACTCAAACTGTGGGAAACTTGATAGGACAAATGATCTGGTTCCTTTAAAGAACACTTGCAAGAAAAAAATCATTTATGACATTTGATTAGAAATTTGAATTTTGGCTAAGTATGTTAAAGGATTATTACTGGAATATAATGATAATGTGGTTATGTGAGATATCTCTTGAAATGTTTCTGGATAAAATTATAGATGGGAGGCAGTGCCTGTGGCTCAAAGGAGTAGGGCACCAGCCCCATATGCCGGAGGTGGTGGGTTCAAACCCAGCCCAGGCCAAAAACTGCAAAAAAAAAAAAAAGTTATAGATGGGAATATTGATGAACTATTACATGATTGGCCATAGCTGATATGATAAGGTTTGAATCTGGACATTGGAGTCATGAAAGGTTATACTATTATCTACTTTTGTATATTACTGAAATTGGTTCACAAGGAAAAGTTAAAAAGACAGAGTACTTGAGCTCTACTATGTTTAGAAGAAACCCAACATTCAGGGACACGAAGATTTCTTTCCAGATCCATTCACAAATATTGAGATGTGTTTAAAAAAAGATTATGAGCACTGTCGCAGAGGGGAGTTTCTACTACTGTGAAGCTGAGTCTCTGAATGCAAAGGTATGAAGCATCCAAGAGACTTACCTTATATTATCTCCTTCACTTTTCCTGTGACTGATACATCTATATAGATTGTGACCTTCCTTTTCTTCATTTCTCTTGGGTTCTACTCCTCCTAGTGACCTCACAATAAACCTGTTCAAGGTCCAGTTCAAATCTCAAGTTACCTTCTTTAGTGCTTTGCCCTGCTACTGCCCAACCCTCATGCTCCCATCATAGCTATTATCTCATTACCACCCTCCCATGAGCTAGTGCTATACAAGCTGTCTACATATACCATTTGGTTTAATTCTCCCAGCAATCCCACAAGGTCAGAATAGTAACTATACAGCCTCCAATACCTGGCTTCATTCTACAGAAGAGTAAAAGGCTAAATAATCTGCATAATGCCACAGGTAAATGGGGCAACCAGAATTTGAAGGTGGCTTTAGGCAACTCCAAACCCTTCTTGCCATCTCAGGCTGCACATCTGGTTTAAAGTACAGTGACTCACATGGTTGGATGAGATGATGCCATCTTTATCCACGCCTTTCTCGGGGCATTTAATGTTATCGTCTTTAAGACTTACCCCTTATGCAGAGCTTAGTTTCTCTTTTTAAATAAAGAAGCTCTGACTTGCCTTCTGAACCTCATTTGGCCTCCTGTTTTTTTTTTGAGACAGAGTGCCATGGTGTCATAGCTCACAGCAACCTCAAACTTTTGGGCTCAAGTGATTCTTTTTCCTCAGCCACCCAAGTTGCTGAGACTATGGGTGGCCACCTTAATGCCCAGCTATTTATTTTTCTTTTAGAGACAGAGTCTCATTTTATCACCCTCTGTAGAGTGATGTGGGGTCACAGCTCACAGCAACCTCCAACTCCTGGGCTTAGGCAATTCTCTTGCCTCAGCCTCCTGAGTAGCTGGGACTATAGGGGCCCACCACGCCCATCTATTTTTTGTTGCAGTTTGGCTGGGGCCGGGTTTGAACCTGCCACCCTTGGTATATGGGGGCTGGAGTCCTACCCACTGAGCCACAGTGCCACTGCTATTTCTTTCTTTTTTTTCTTTTTTTAAGATATGAGGTCTCACTCTTGCTCAGGCTGGTGTCTAACTCATAAGGCAATCCACCTGCCTCAGTCTTCCAGAGCGCTAAGATTACAGGTATGAGCTACCATGCCCAACTCTTCTGGCCTACTTAGAAAAAAAATTATAATATCGCTGCTGGCCTGTAAAGGAGGAGACGACACGTTACTAGATTGAGCAGGAGCCCACGGGCAGGAAGTACTCTGCTTTCAGGGAGTGGCAGGGGCTGGAGTTTCCAATTAACTGGAAGCAGCTTGTTGAGATCATGAGGCTGAGCTGTTCCTTAGGTTACCAAAGCTGCCAAACCAGATATTACACTGTGACTTAAAGTCAGAATGTACAAATCTTATTAAAATGCACCCCTCTTCTTAGCAATAGTTTATTACACGGAGGAGTCACAAAAAGGCATTCATGAAAAACAAAGAACCTGTGTTCATCTCTAACCAAGTACTGTATACATGGATGGATAAAAGGCAAGAATATCTAATCTCTAGTTTTATGTGAAACTGGATGGTGAAACAAGCCACTCTCTGGAATGCTGTTAAGGGCCCCTGTGGAGATGTGCTCAGCTCCCATATATTTCCTCCTTCAAAATTCTTTTTCTTTTAAGAATATAAAAGTATGTTTATTTTATATCAGAGAGAGGGAAAAGATGAGAAAGAGGGAGAGAGACGGGAACAGAGAGCAGAGAGCAAGGAGTGGTGGCTGGGGGGAAGGGGCAGAGAATAGCATGGCATCCAAAAGAAAGGGATGCACCTCCAAATTCTTTGACTGTATAGTTTTGGCCTTTTCTCTATTTTAAAGTGAGAATGAATGACAGAATAAGTGATCTAGTTTCTTCAAGTAAAGTGCAAGGAATGAAGAGAAAGGGAAGGGGATATTAAATTAAAAGAAACTTAAGAGGCATGCCACTAAAATACGATGTGTGAACTACAAGAGATCCTGACTTGACCAAATTGGTAAAAATTGTGAGACAGAGGGAAAATGTGAACAGTCTGGATATTTGATTGCATTATGAAATTAATTAATTTTCTGGACAATAATGGTATTGTGGTGTTTTTTCTTTATTAAAAAAAGAGGCGGGCGGTGCCTATGGCTCAGAGGAGTAGGGCACCGGCCCCATATGCCAGAGGTGGGAGGTTCAAACCCAGCCCCGGCCCAAAAAAAAAAAAAAAAAAGAGACTTTGGGGGCAGGGGCAAGATGGCGGCTGAGTAACAGCTTCTTTGCAACTGGGGGCAGTGAGACTGGGGAGAGAAGACTCCAGGCATCTCTGGCTTGTGGCCTCTGCCTACAAACATACCTTTGGGGAACAGGGAAACAGCGAGAGACTTCTGGACCTCAGGAGGAGGACAAAAGCAGTGAAGAAGTGGCAAGTGGTTGCATTTGGTCTGAGGCTGCTGCAGCTGTAACTACAACAGAAGTGAGATTGCAGACAGGGAAGGCCTTCCCTATGAGTTTTTTTGGACTTGGGCACTTGGTTGAATTACCTTGGGAGAACTTGGGCGAGAGTGCAGGTGACTTTAAGCATTGTCCAGGTCCAGCACTGAGCCGCTGGGCTGGAACAGAGCTAACAGGCTGTGGGCCACCATAGCCATTGTGGGAGAACTGTCCTGCAGGCTCCGCCCTCAGGGTCGCAGAGCCAGGCTCGGGCTGGGAGACTTTGGGTGAGTGATCTAATGACTGTGAGCAGTGCCAAAGGCTGGGACTGAGATCCTGGGGAAGAGTGGAGCTTTCAGTGTTTGGCAGTAGGACAGCTGCCTTGCAGCCTTGACTGTCAGGGGCATAGAGTGAGGCCAGTTTTGGTGCACCAGATAAGTGGGCAGCCACTTCAAGAAAGATCCCAACAACAAGTGCTTTCCTGGGAAAGCTTCTGCTTAGCCAAAGTTAATGTTTTAAAGTGTCTTTTAAGCGGGCTTAAGAGAGATTCAGGCTCTCAAACCTGTGGGGTTTAAGGGCAAAGAAACAAGCAGAGGCCTCCACTCTCCATCTCATACAGCTGTATCAGCATTGTGGTTAGCATGTCATACCCCAGAAGATCACTTGTTGCCCACACAATAGTCAGTTCTTACTGACTATACAGACTGCTTTTTTTTTACTTAAACATTTCCCCCCTAGATTTTTCTTGTCTTTTTCATTCTTCATTTTTCTAGTTTAAATATAATTTTCCACTGTTGCCTTCTTTAATAATAAGAACTTCATTATTGCTGGGGTTTTTGCCCCTGTTATTTGGTTTTCCCCCTAATTTTATACAGTAAGATTTTCTGTTTGTTTGTTTTGGTTTGCTTTATAGTATTTTTGTTTTTCCTCTCTTTTTGGTGGAGGTGGGGTACGGTGTCTGCTCAGGCTGGCAAAGAGCTACTGACTTCAAGGGAACCACACAACCCAGCACCGCCAGAGGTTGGGGGTTTTTAAGGTGTGGGTCAAAGTACCCTACTGTACACCTTTATTACTGCTCTTTCTGTGCTTCTCTTCTTTTTGTCAATATTCCCTTTTATTCACCCCCTCTCCTTTCTCTTTCTTTTTTTAAATCCTTTTTCCCTTTTTGCTCTTCAATCTTGTCATCCTTTTAGTCCTGTACCAAAAGGACTCATCAAAACCTCAGGCCAGAGGCATGGTAACTTAAAGAGCAAGAGGAAGTGAAAGGAAAATTAGGGCAAGAAAACAGATAAAAGAAAACACTCATGAAAAAGAATCAGCAGAAAAACCCTGGCAACATGGAAAACACATCTGGCGCAACCCTCCCAAGGGACCATGAGGTAGCTACTAGAGAATTCCACCTACAAAGAAATGTTAGAAATGACAGAAGGGGAATTTAAAATACAAATGATGAAAACAATGAAGGAAATTGCTAAGGAAGAGGAAAATAACCAAAAAACAATGAAGGAAATTGCTGAGAAAGTGGAAAATAACCAAAAGGAAATCCAAAAACAGAATCAAGAGATGAACAATATGAAGAATATAGAAAGGATATAGCAGAGCTGAAGGAACTGAAGCAGTCTATTAGGGAACTTAAAGATGCAACAGGAAGTATCAACAACAGATTAGACCATGCAGAAGAAAGAATCTCATAGGTAGAGGACAAAGTTCGTGAGATAACTCAGATAGTTAAAGAGGCAGAAAAGAAGAGAGAGAAAGCAGAACGTTCACTGACAGAATTATGGGACTTTATGAAGTGTTCAAATATACAAGTTATAGGTATCCCAGAGGGGAAGAAGAATGCCCTAGGGGAATGGAAGCCATACTAGAGAATATTATAAATGAAAATTTCCCAAATATTAACAAAGATTCTGACATACTCCTTTCAGAGGGGTATGAGACCCAGGTCCTCTCAACTCAAACAGAGCTTGTCCAAGACACACTGTGATGAACATGTCCAGAGTCAAGACAAAGGAAAAGATTTTGCAAGCTGCCAGGAGTAAGTGCCAATTGATTAAAAGGCAAATCCATCAGGGTGACTGCAGACTTCTCTAATGAAATTTTCCAAACCAGAATATATGGTCATCTACCTTTAATCTACTTAAACAGAATAATTTCCAGCCCAGAATTCTATATCCCACTAAACTAAGCTTTAAAATTGATGGAGAAATCACATCTTTTACTGATATGCAAACATTGAGGAAATTTGCCACAACAAGACCAGCTCTCCAAGAAATACTTCAACCTGTTCTACACACTGACCATCACAATGGACCACCAGCAAAGTAAGCACCCAGAAATTAAAGGACAGAACCTAGCTTGCACAATGATGCAAAAGAAAAAACTAAACAAAGGACGTTCAAAAAATAAGATGAATAGAACGCTACCACACTTATCAATTATCTCAAAAATGTTACTGGCTTGAATTCCCTACTGAAGAGGCACAGACTGGATTAAAAAACACAAGCCATCCATCTTCTGTCTGCAGGAAACACAACTAGCCTCAAAAGACAAATTAAAACTCAGAGTTAAGGGTGGGAATACAATTTTTCAGGCAAACAGAATTCAGAAGAAGCAACTACAGTCAAAAAAGACAAAAACGGACACTTCATATTGGTCAAGGAAATATACAACAAGAAGATATTTCAATTCTAAATATTTATGCATCCAACTTAAATTCTCCCAGATTCTTAAAACAGACCTTACTCAGAATGAGCAATATGATACCCTATAACACCATAATAACAATCATCTTACAGAGCTGGACAGATTCTATAAACAGATATTAAACAAAAAAGTTCAACTCCACTCAAAGACATGGAAATTAAACAACCTTATGCTGAATGACAGTTGGGTGCAGGAAGAAATAAAAGAGGGAACCATTAACTTCCTTAAGCATAACAACAATGAAGACAAACTACCAAAACCTGTGGGATACAGCAAAAGCTGAGACGAAAATTTATCACTTTCAATGCCTACATCTGAAAAACAGAAAGAGAACGCATCAACAAACTCACAAGCCATCTTATGGAGTTGGAAAAAATAGAACAATCTAAGCCTAAACCCAGCAGAAGAAATATCCAAAATTAAATAAGAGATTACTGAAATTGAAAACAAAAGAATCACTCAGAAAATTAATGAAAGAAAGAGTTAGTTCTCTGAAAAAATAAATAAAATAGATAAACCTTTGGCTAGACTAACCAGAAATAGAAAAGTAAAATCTCTAGTAACCTCAATCAGAAATGATAAAGGAGAAATAACAACAGATGCCACAGAAGTACAAGAGATTATCTCTGAATATTATAAGAAACTCTATGACCAGAAATTTGACAATGTGAAGGAAAGGGATCAATATTTGGAATCACACCCTCTCCCTGGACTTAGCCAGGAAGAAACAGATCTCCTGAGTAGACCAATTTCAAGCACTGAGATCAAAGAAACAATACACAATCTCCCAATAAAAAAAATGCCTTAGTCCAGATGGCTTCACACCAGAATTCAATCAAACCTTCAAAGAGCTTATTCCCGTACTATAGAAATTATTTCAAAAATTGAGGAGGAAGGAATCTTCCCCAACACATTCTACAAAGCAAGTATCACCCTGATACCAAAACCAGGAAAAGACCCAACTAAAAAGAACTTCAGACTAATTTCAGTAATGAATATAGATGCAAAAATTCTCAACTAAATCCTACCCAATAGATTACAGCTTATCATCAAAAAAGTCATACATCATGATCAAGTAGGCTTCATCCCAGGGATGCAAGGCTGGTTTAACATACACAAGTCCATAAATTTTATTCACCGTATTAACAGAAGCAAAAACAAAGATCATATGATCCTCTCAATAGATGCAGAAAAAGCATTTGATAAAATACAGCATCCTTTTCTAATTAGAACACTGAAGAGTATAGGCAAAGATGGCACATTTCTTAAACTGATTGAAGCTATCTATGACAAACCACAGCTAATATTTTACTAAATGGAGTAAAACTGAAAGCTTTTCCACTTAGAACTGGAACCAGACAAGGTTGTCCTCAATGCCACTACTATTCAACATAGTGCTGACAGTTCTAGCCAATACAATTAGGCAAGACAAGGAAATAAAGGGCATCCAAATGGGAGCAGAGGAGGTCAAACTCTCCCGCTGTGCTGACGATGTGATCCTATACTTAGAGAACCCCAAAGACTCAACCATAGGACTCCTGGAAGTCATCAAAAATACAGTAATGTCTCAGGATATAAAATCAATGTCCACAAGTCAGTAGTCTTTGTATACGCCAATAACAGCCAAGATGAGAGGTTAATTAAGGACACAACCCCTGTCACCATAGCTTCAAAGAAAATGAAATATCTAGGAATATACCTAACAAAAGAGGCAAAGGACCTCTTGTAAAGAAAATTATGAAACCCTATGAAAAGCAGCAGAGGATATTAACAAATGAAAGAACATACCATGTTCATGGCTGGGAAGAATCAACATTATTAAAATGTCTATACTTCATAAAGCAATCTGCAGATTCAGTGCCATCCCTATTAAAATACCAACATCATAATTTCAAGACTTTGAAAAAATGTTTCTTTGTTTTGTATGGAACCAGAAAAACCCCCATATAGCTAAGGCAGTTCTTAGCAATAAAAACAAAGTCGGGGAGGGGCATCAGCCTACCAGTCTTTAGGCTGTACTACAAGGCCAAATTGGTTAAAACAGCATGGTACTGGCACGAAAATAAAGACATAGACATTTGGAATCAAATAGAAAACCAGGAAATGAAACTAACATCTTACAACCCACCTAATTTTCAATAAACCAAACAAGAACATACACAGGGGGGATGAATCCCTATTCAATAAATGGTGCTGGGAGAACTGGATATCCACATGTAAAATACTGAAACTGGACCTGCACCTTTCTTCACTCACAAAAACTGATTCAAGATGGATAAAAGACTTAAATTTAAGGCATGAAATGATAAAAAAAATCCTCATAGAAAGCATAGGAAAAACACTGAAAGATATTGCTCTGGGGAAAGACTTTATGAAGAAGACTTCAGTGGCAATTGCAACAACAACAATAAACAAATGGGGCTTAATGAAACTGAAAAGCTTCTGTACAGCTAAGGAGACAACAACCAAAGCAAATAGACAACCTACACAATGGGAAAGGATATTTGCATATTTTGAATCACACAAAAGCTTGGATCTATAGAGAACTCAAATTAATCCACATGAAAAATGCCCATAATCCCATATATCAATGGGCAAGAGACATGAATAGAACTTTCTTTAATGAAGAAGATGAATTAGTAAACATATGAAAAAATGCTCACCGTCCCTAATTATTAGAGAAACGCAAATCAAAACCACCCTGAGATACCGTCTAACCCCACAGAGAATGGCCCACAACACAAAATCTCAAAACTGCAGATGCTAGTGTGGAGAGAAAGGAACACTTTTACACTGCTGGTGGGACTGCAAATTAATACAACCTTTTTGGAAGGAAGTGTGGAGAACCCTCAAAGAACTCAAGCTGGATCTCCCATTTGATCCTGCAAGCCCATTACTGGGCATCTACCCAGGAGGAAAAAAATCCTTTTATCATAAGGACACGTGCACTGGACTGTTTATTGCAGCTCAATTTACAATCACCAAAATATGGAAACAGCCTAAATGCCCACCAACCCAGGACCGGATTAACAAGCTGTGGTATATGTATACCATGGAATACTATTCTATTCAGCCATTAAAAAAGATGAAGACTTTACATCCTTTGTATTAACCTGGATGGAAGTGGAACACATTATTCTTAGTAAAGCATCAAGAATGGAGAAGCATGAATCCTATGTACTCAATGATATGAGGACAATTAATGACTGAGTATATGGTGGGGGGTGGGGGAAGGGGAGAGCAGAGAGAGAGAGAGAGAGAGAGATAGAAGGAGGGAGGGGGGTGGGGAAAAGGAAGAACGGAGAGAGGGAAGGAGGGAGGGGATTGTGGGTCTCAGTGTGTGATACACCTTTTGGGGGCAAGAAATAATTATAAGAGGAATTTTACCTAACAAACACAATCAGTGTAACCTGGTTTCTTGTACCCTCAATGAATCCCCAACAATTAAAAAACAAAAAATAGAGTATTTTTAGAAAAATATTAACTTCAAAATGAGGGAAGGGGAGAGAAAAGTGAGTAGGAGCACAAATATTAAGACAAGATTGTCCATGGTTGGTTGGTACCTGTGGGATCTGGGAGACAGGATTCATTATATTATACTCTCTACTTTCACAGATGTTTTATTTTCCACATTAAAAATACTTGTTCTGGAAGCCTGATCTTATTGCTCCCTCAATAAGATCCAGAATTGTGTCCTCAAATTCTGGCTAGACCTTGTGGTCTTTCCTGCCTAAAACCCCTCCTTGACCTCTCACGTGAAACCCTGACGAGGGGATCCGCCTGGCCCTGCTGCATCACATCTCTCCTCTCCCTGCTCTATACTCCACTTGATGTTGCCGTTCGTCCTTCCCCATCACACTTAAACCAGGAAGGCTTCCCAGACATCAAAGGTACGCCTGTACCTCCTCCCACTACTGCTTTACAACCAATTAGCTTTCTTACATGGGTTTACTTAACCTCTATCTTCCCAAACACAATGCTGCCTCTTTAAGGACTTGTCTGTTGTCACATTCCTGTGCCAAGCACAGAATCCAGCCATGGTAGGTTAAACACACGGATATGAACACAGATCCCTATTATTAGAAATGTTAAAGTAATACTTTTTCCCCCTCCCTGAAAACAAACAATAGCATAGCAGAAGGAAATGAGAATCAAAATATGTCTCCACAGGATTCCCAACACCTATGTATGCCTACAAGGTTCTGTTCACTCTTGGTCCCTGGACAAAGCATCTCTTTCTTCCCCATGAAGATCTTTGTTCTAACAGTCCAAAGGCAATTAAAGAACTTATCTGGGTGATACCTAATGATGCCTTCAAAACCTTATTGAAAGGCACTTTCTAAAACTAGTGTAATAGAAACAAGCAGTTAAGACACTGTCATCTTGGCTCAGAGCACCCAGAAACCCACACCACACATGCTCAGAAGAGAATTCCACCTACCGCTTCCTCGTGCTCCTTCCAGCAATCATAATCTGTTGCCATGGCAATACTTGCATAGCAGATTCCAGCCTCCTTGGCAAGAACCACTTCTGGAACTGTGGTCATGTTGATGACATCCGCCCCCCAGGTGCGGAACACAAGGCTTTCTGCCCGGGAGCTAAAACGAGGTCCTTCAATTGTCCCCTTTGAGTGACACCGGAGTCCAAGCTTCTTAGCAGTCTGGATGAGGACCTCTCTCGTTTTGGGGCAAAATGGCTCAGCCATGGGAATGTGGCACACTCCTCTGGTACAGGAATGACTTCTGTCATAGAAGGTCTGAGGCCTCATGGAGGTTCTGTCGATGAACTGATCGATAATGACTATATCTCCAGGCTGAATCTCCTCCCTCAAGGAGCCACAAGCTGTGGTCACTATGACATATGTACATCCTTCTTCCTTCAAAGCCCAGATGTTTGCCTGGTAGTTGATTTTTGAAGGCATGATGGTGTGCTGCCTGCAATGCCTTGCACGCAGAACGCAATCAACATTTTTTATCTTCCCCCAAATTAAGGCATCAGATGGCTTGCCAAATGGAGTATCCACATATTTTTCAGTTCTTCCTTCTAAAATTTCTGGATCATCCAGGCCTGTTCCACCAATTATTCCAATCTTCACTGCGGAGGTGGCGGCGCTTGAGGCCATGTCTGAGCCGGGGAGACGGCAGCGGACCAGTGCGCCGGGCCAAGCGGACTGAGCCGGCCGAAGGGCAGCAGTAGGGAACACCGTGCAGCGCTGGAGACAGGAGCGCAGAGTCAAATTTGCTAATATTTTATTGAAGATTTTTGCATCAGTGTTCATCAGGGATCTTGTTCTGTGGTTTCTTTTTCTAATGGTGTCTTTGTCCGTTTAGGTATCAAGGTGATGCTGGTCTTGTAAAATGTGTTAAAAAGTATTCCCTTTATCTTTATACTTTGGAAGTTTAAGAAGTATTGGTGGTGGCACCTGTAGCTCAGTGGGTAGGGTGCTGGCCACATACGCCGAGGCTGGCTGGTTCAAACCCCGCCCAGGCTAGCTAAAACAACAATGGCAATAACAACAACAACAAAAATAGCCAGGAGTTGTGGCAGGTGCCTGTAGACTCAGCTACTTGGGAGGCTGAGGCAAGAGAATTGCTTAAGCCCAAGAGTTTGAAGTTGCTGTGAGCTGTGACGCCTTGGCAATCTACCCAGGGCCTCTGTCTCCAAAAAAAAAAAAAAAAAAAAAAAAATAGGTATTGGTATTAATTCTTTGAAAGGTCGGTAAAATTCAGATTCATCCATGAAACCATCTTGTCCTGAACTTTTCTTTATTGGGAGATTTTTAATTACTGCTGCAATATGTTTGTTACTGATTGGTTCAAGCTTTCTATTTCTTCATGGTTCAATGCATGTAGATTTTATTTTTCTAGGAATTTATGCATTACCTATAGGTTATAACATTTCTTGGCATTTAATTCCTCATAATCATTTCTTATGGTCCTTTTTGTTTTATTTTATTTTTTGTTTTCAGCTTTGGGCTTTAATGAGTAAAGCTGCTATAAACATTTTAATATATATATTTTTGGTGGATATTTTAATTTCTTTTGGAGAAACATTCAGCATTGAAACTGTTGTGTTTTAAGGCTATCGTAAGTTTAACTTTTAAGCTACTGCCAAATAATTTCCCCCAATGGCTGTACAATTTCACACTCCCACCAGCAATGCACAAAAGTTCTGATTGTTCTTCATAATAACCAACTCTCAGGATTGTCAGTTATTTTCATTCTAACCATTCCTGTGTTTAGATAGTAACACTGCATTTGGTTTTAATTTGCATCTCCCCAATGACTAATAATTCTGAGAACTTTTCATGTGTTTAGTGGGCACTTTAGTGAACTGTTTGTTCAAGTCTTTTTCTATATTTTTATTTTTTGTCTTAGTATTCAGTTGTTCATAACAACTCCTCATTATCCTTTTAATGTCTGTAGCATCTCTAGTGATATCCTTACTTCTATTTATTATATGCATAGTTTGTATTTTTTTCTCTCTTTGTCTTGATCTGTTTTGCTAGCAGTTTAAAATTTTATTAATCTTTCCAAAGAACAAACGTTTAGCTTTGGAGATTATTGCTATCTATTTTCTGTATCATTGATTTTATGTCTCATTTTATACTTCCTTCCCACCTACTTATTTGGGGTTTAATTAGGTTTTTTCCCCTGGTTTCTAAAGGTAGAGGCAAATCATTTTTTTTTTGATAACTTTCTTTGTTTTGAGTAAAGGCATTTAAGGCTGCAAAATTTTCTATAAGAATTGCTTTAGATTAATTTTATGTTTTGATACATTATACTTTAATAATCATTCACGTCAAAGTATTTTTGAACTTCTCTTTTGAATTTTTCTTTTACTAACAACTTATTTAGTTGTGTGACATTTGACTTCCAATTTGGGGGACATTCTATTTATTTTCTTTTGGGGGGAGAGGTTACATGGATTGCTTTATAAATGTTAGAGTCACGGTTATAAGTTTTTCCATCACCCAGCCAGTGTTCACTGTACCAATTAGAAAGGTTTTTGCCCATTCCCTCCTCTCCCTTGCCCTCTGCTTGATTTCCATTGAGTTTTACTTCCCTGTATGCATATGTGCTCATCAGTTAGTTCCCATTTAATAGTGAGTACACATGGTTTTCCATTCTTTGGTTTTTCATTCTTTAGATATTTCATTTAGGATAATGGTCTAGGTTCCATCCAAATTGTTACAAAAGCCATTAAATCATTTTTCTTGATGGCTGAGTAGTGTTTCTTGATATGCATCCACCACATTTTGTTAATCCAATAAAGAATTGATGGGCACTTGGGTTGATTCCACAACTTTGCAATTGTGAATTGTGTTGCAATAAGCATTTGAATGCTGGTGTCTTTTTGATAAAATGACTTCTTTTTCTCTAGGTAAACACCCAGTAGTGGGATTTCTGTATCAAATTGTAGGTCTACTTTTAGTTTTTTGACTATCTCCATTCTATTTTCCATGTGTACTTGGATCTGAAGGTTTTTAGACTTTATCAAATTTGAAAAATGTTTGGTCATTATTTCTTTAGCTATTTTTCTGTCTATCACTTTCTTTCCTTGCTTTCGATGACTTTAAATATTTGTATATTGACCACGTAAAGTTGTTTTACAGTGCATTGAGGTTCTACTCATAATATATGTATATTGTTTGCAGACTTGATTTTCTGAGTTTTATGTTGTAAAGTTTCTATTACTATGTCTTCCAAGTTCATTAATCATTTTCTGCATTGTCTAATGGTCTATCAATCTATTCAGGTATTTTTCTTTTCAGACATTTATAGTGTTGATCTCTAAAAGTTTGATTTGGGCCTTTTTCTATTTTTCATGCTTCCATTTAACATGTTCAGTCTTTCTTAATGCTTCTTGAATATACAGAATATAGTTATAATAACTTTTACTACCTTTGGCAACTGATTGTATTATCTATGTCATTTCTGGTCAGTTTTGGTTGTTAGATTTGGTTTTTGGTCATACTTGGTCTGTGAGCAATGCTGCTGCTCAGTTGACCAACTTGACCCTCTGGCTGGATTTCAGTTCACCTGGCCCTGTGGGACACAGCGATTTGAACTTGATCATCCATTCTGCGACCAGCTCCAGCTGAGTGGTCCTTCCAGGCGGTTCCTTGTCCTCCTCACTTACCTTCCTTCCCTCTTTTGCTCACTTCTGTTCTGGATCCAGAATGCCCCGTGACCAAGGCTGCCCATAGTGTGTCATTTAGTGAAAAGCATTTTTTCCCTTTGGCAAATTAACTTCATTGACTTATTTTTCACAAACAAGATATATGATTTTATAAGATTAGAAATATAATACAGACTCATGTAGATAATTTGGAAATTTTAGAAATATGTATAACAAAATTGAATTTGTCTGTAACTCCAGCTATGATTAACATTTTTTGTACTTCTCTCTGTTATACATAGAGATCTTTGGTGTTTATCTCTGTCTATACACTTTAAAACTTTTCCGATTATGCTTATTTTAAGTTATTTTTAGGAAAAAAATTACTAATTACTAAAAAAAATTACTAAAAAATTTTAAGGATTAATGCTAATTCTTCATATATGTATTCTATAGTCATGTCATAATTTATGTGACTATTTCCCTTTAAAAGGATATTTTAAGCTTGTTTCCATTTTTTGATGTTATGTCATTCTGTATAATTTTTCCCTGAATTTAGGATTTCTTTAAAGGATAGATTCCCAGAAATGGAATAATAGAAATGCATTTTTTTTTGGCACTTAAAGTATAACACCAGATTGCTTTCCAAAATGATTATAGCAATGTACACTTAGGTACAATCATCATTTGAGATGACTTCCTCTTTCAACAGGTAAATATTTTTAAACTATCTAAATTTGTTTGCTAAAGCAGAATAAGAGATCATATTTAATAAGTTTGATACTTACTGTTAATTAAACAGTCAGTTGAGAAAATTTTTAGGTAGCTATCTAATTGCAATAGAAAGTTGTTCTTCAATGTTCAAATCAGTTTAAAAAATTTACTTATATTCACTTTATAACTATGATCAAGTTATTAACATTCATTTGAAAAATCACATTATGGAATGAACGTGCTATATTATCCTTAATTTGGGTGAGAGTTTCTTCTATAACTAATACTAAGAATTCTTTTGGGCTCTCCGCAAGCCTAATACAAATCCCTTAGTTTATTGATCTATTTTTTTATTTATTTAGGATTTTTATCTTACCCAAATAGGATTTGAGGTCACTTGCACATAATAAGATAAAAATAGTAAGATTAAGAAAAAGAATAAAGATAGAAAAAAATCTTAATAAGAACTGAGCACTGGCTTGTCACCTGTGGCGCAAGTGGCTAAGGTGTCAGCCACATACACCTGAACTGGCAGGTTCGAATCCAGCCTGGGCCTGCCAAACAACAAATGACAGCTGCAACCAAAAAATAGCTGGGCATTAGTGGCAGTTGCCTGTAGTCCCAGTTACTTGGGAGGCTGAGGCAGGAGAATTGCTTGAGCCCAGGAGTTGGAGGTTGCTGTGAGCTGTAATGCCATCGTACTGTATCTAGGGAGACAGCTTGAGGCTCTGTCTCAAAAAAGGTAAAACAAAAACACACACAAAAAAACAACTGAGCACTGGTTTTTAAATTGGAGTCTGTGGCACTTTTTTCATGCATTAGGCTTTCTTGCCCTTGAGCTCTGCAGGCAGCTTGTAATAACCGAGTGGGGTGAGACAGCAAGTCAGAGGTGGGGAGGTTCCTGGCCCTTGGACATCAACCTCAGTGGCCCTCTGGGGATGCTGGGATCTCATTTTCTCACTGGAAAGAGCTCATCTGTCATATTCACATTCTCTTGGGAAACTCCTCAGAGGACACCCTTGCCTTAGAGGATGACTTTCTAGGAGCTATTGTGACAAGTCAGTGGGCAGCATTTCATAGACCCTTGGCCTCTGTGGTGGGACGGACAATTTGTCTTTGGCTTCAACAAGGGTCTTTTGCACAGTGGTGTAGCAGGAAGTGGAAGACCGCGGCCCTGCTGTTGTGCTAAGAAGTCATTATCGCCAGACAGAGCAGAAGTATGGACTGCAGATAATGGGCCTCTCAGGCTGTCCAGAAATCATTACAGGACTGAGGAAAAGGCAGCAACTGTTTTAAATCCCATTAGTGGGGCTGATGGGCTGTCTGGGACAGGATGCCTATACCCAAACCAATAGCTTAGAATAACTTCTCCTTATTAACCCTCTGATGCCAAAACTCTCATTTCCCATGCTGTACTTTTCCAGAGAGGAGAAGGGAATTATGTTAGGTGCCGTATACATTACCTCATTTAATTCTAGCAACCACCTGCTGAAGTCCCTGTCAACTGCTGAATGCAGATAAAGACCTGGAACTCTGCTCAGGGTCACATACCTAGTAAGGTATGGAGCCAAGATCTGAACCCACTGCCTACCTCTAAACCCCATATTTCTTTTATATATCAGTCAATTCCATAATACTGTGTGTACATGGTTGAGTAGGCATCAGAACATATATATATATTTTTCATTCAGAATCTCACTCTGTTGACTTAGACTAGGATGCTGTGGCCTCAGCCTAGTTCACAGCAACCTCAGATTCTTGAGTTCAAGTGATTCTCCTGCCTCAGCCTCTGAGTAGCCGGGACTACAGGCACCTGCCATAACTCCTGGCTATTTTCTTTTCTATTTTTAGTAGAGATTGGGTCTAGCTCTTGCTCACACTGTACACTGACAAAAGTAGGAGTTTTTTCTTTGAAAAGAGCAATGAAATTGGTAAATTTAATATCTAGCTTAATGCTAGACTGACCAAGAGAAAAAAAGAAGACCCAGAAGAATAAAATTAATAATGAGAGAGAGGATAACCTTCCCAGCTTCCAGATATAAAAGGTTTATGAAGGAATAATGTAAATAATTACAAACCAACAACTAAGGTAAATAAGAAGAAATGGGTAGGTATATAACCAAGAGAATTTGGCATGTGTATATGCCCAAGAGAATTTAAAGCACGCCCACACAAAAACGTGTACGTGAATGAACATTGACTGCATTGTTCATAGTAGCCAAAAAATGAGAAACAACATAAATATTCGCCAGCTGGTGAATGAATAAGCAAATATGTTACATCCATACAATGGAATGTTATTCAGCCAAAAAGAGGAATGCAGTAATGCTATGTGCGACCACATGAATGAACCTTCAAAATATAAGTGAAAAAAGCCAGATACAAAGGCCACATATCCTATAATTCTATCTATATAAAATGTCCAGAATAGTCAAATCCATGGAGACAGATAGATTAATAGTTGTTGGGGTACGAGATGGGAATCTTGGGGATGAAAATATCCTGAAATTAGATAGTGGTGAGAATTTGCCTTCGTTTCCTAAGGCTGCCATAATAGATTACTATCAAAGTGGTCATTTAAAACAACAGAAATTTATTATCTCACGGTTCTGGAGGCCAGAAGCCCCAAATCAGCTCTGTTGGGAGAGTTGGTTCATTCCGTGAGGCTTGAGGGAGAGTCCACGCACTGCTTCCTGGCAGTTGTGGTGGCTGCTGGCATCTCCTGGCATTCCTGGGCTTGCAGACACAGCATTTCCATTTCTGCCTCTATCTCCACATCACTTTCTCCTCTGTGTCTTCTTCCCTTTTTATAAGAACACTTACTACTGGATTTAGGACCCACTGGGTAATCAGGATGAATTTATCTCGTGAGCCTTAACTCAATTACATCCACAGTGACACTTTTTCAAAATAAAGTGAGATCCATAGGCTCTGGGTAAAAGTTTCTCTTTTGAGAGTCACCCCCCAACCCATTACAGAGTTAGGTGACTTTGTGATCTACGGTCTTGGACACTTTAAAAGGATGAACTTCATGGTATGTAAATTATTTTTCAATAAAAAAATATGGAAAATGCTTTTATAATATCCTTATAAGAATATGTTAATAATGGGAAATGAGTCTAGATCTATTTAGGTAGATTTTAAAAAGTTAAAGATTATTGTTATTATTAATCTTTAACCTATCAGGAATATATGAATACTTTAGGAGATAATTTCTTTTTACTACCATACTTAGCCATATTTGTTTAAAAATGTGTTTAATGGCAGATACATCTCTAATCAGTTACTGCTTTTATCCTCTATTTTCCTTATATTTTTGTACATATTCCATAGAATGGATAAAAACTGAAAAACAAGATAATTTCAGGTTACTACTATATACTAATATTCACCTGAGTGTCTCAGACTTTAATTTTTCATCAACATCCTCGTTCGCATTTGTGTATACGCCATCACTTACTGAGGGTGCTTATTATGAGTGACTTAAAATGAAAGTATTTATTGACCCGAATAGGACATCAGTACATTTAAATAGTTTCAGAGTTGCCCAGAGAAAACATTAATCAAGTTTTAGCTTCTTTTTTACCAATCAGCACCAGAAATCAAGATTTTCTTTAAAACAAGACCTGGATCCTGATGACACGTACATTCGTTCTTTCTTTTTTCCCCCCACACGATTTTAATCACCTTTTACTCGGAAGACATTGATACAGAAGCTAGCTAGAGAAGAACACTTTGTATGTTAATGTATTGGCTCAGCATTTGTTAAAATGTGGCAAACTCGTCATATATTTTGAACTATTCGTTTTTTTCTCCCTACAAAACACAAAGGTGGATTCTTATCTGTATGAGCAATGACCCAAATTTATGCCTGATTTCTGCTATAAACTCTATGGAAGTAGCCAATTTTTGCCTTATACATTGCAAATGGTTTGTTTGGGCGGCTTTGTTTATAATGAGTGGATCATTCTCAGTTTAGTTTTCATTGCAGATGAAATAATTTTATCCTATGTTGCTGATGGCCCATCTACAATTTTAATATTTACATTAGGTTTGTTTTACATTTCATTCTTCATGTTAGTAGATGATATTATTAAAATTTTTTGGTTATTTCAAACCTATAACTTAGTTCTTTGGTCACATTACTCATACATATTTATTCAATGCTTTCTCTTGTTCTGATGTTATACCTAAAAACAAAAATATACGCTGTTGAGAAATTTGCATTCTTCTTGAGGAGTTAGGAGTTATGGCCATGGAAACAAGATTTTTAAAACTGGAGAGAACTTTGGAGAATACGTACTTGAAGATAGAAAGCTCAGATAGTTAAGTAGCTTAATCAAGGTCACAGTGATAGTTAGCGGCCAACCCGGGCTAGAACGCCACTATACCAAGCTACTTCATCATATAATAGTGAAAAAGGCTGTGTCTAGTATATGGTTAAGTGCTATAGTAAAAGAATGCAGCTAAGAGTGGTTCCATAAAGATAAAGATATTGATTTCACCAGGCACGTTGGCTCATGTCTGTAATCCCAGAGACTAGGAGGCTAAGGCAGGATGATTGCCTGAAACCAGGAATTTAGATCAGGGTGGATGACATAGTGATACCCTTTATCTAAAAAAAGTGAAAAAAAAGGGAACATTATCTGGGCTTGGTGGTATATGCCTATAGTGCCAGGTACTTTGGAGGCTGAGGTGGGAGGACCACTTTAGCCCAGGAATTCAAGGCTGCAGAAGGCTATAATCCCACCACTGCACTCCAGCCAGTGTGAAAGAGTGAGATGTCATAAAGAAAAAAAATGAAAAGAAAAGAAAAAGAGAAAGATTGATTTGGCTGAGAGTGAGTGAAAGAGGCTTTCTGAGAAGGTAAGACCTTGACCTTGGTATTAAAGGATGTACAGCATTTCTAATTTCCAGATTCAAAACACTGGTGATGGCAGAAGCAGAAATGGTGATAAGAGACTGGGCCAGTCTGGATTCTGACAGAGGCTATGGGACCACGTAGTCCATCTGTACTGTACACATACCCACCAAACAGGGAAAGGTGGGGAGGAGTTATTAAAGGGAGGCAGCGTGGAAGGTGCACAGCATCCAGAGTAAGACACATCTGGCTTCCAGTCCTGACAGCTCTGCTTTGTAAATACCTTGAGCAAGTTTCTTAACTTTTGTAGGTCTGTTTCCTCATGTTAGTGGCAGTGATAACATTTTCCTCCAGAGACTCTTGAGGATTAAATGGGGGAGTGCATTTGAAGAGCTCAGTGTAGTCGAGGGCAAGAAGTATGTTCTCAGTATATTGTAGTGTGGTTACCGCCGTCTTATGTTCTAGGTGTGGGTCATCTCCAGATTTGGCTAATGACAAAACGCACCTTTCCTGGGAGACATGAGTCTTCTGTGAGTCAGCCATTCTCTGCGCTGTTTTATGTATATTAATGTTACACGGATGTGGAAGGCCAAATGGATATGGCCTTTGTCTTTGGAGAACTTCTCGAGGAAATGACAGAAACACACGTTTTTGCTGATAGATGCTCAATCACAAACAGAGCCAACAACACCAGCTAGAGGGGTGATTTAAAAGTTGATCCTGGCATGACCATAAAGTTTATATTTTGAGAAAGTACTGGCTGTCCTCGAGCATTCCTTTGATGTGGGAATGGTGATTGAAAGCTGGAATTCTGGTTGACTCATAAACTGAGAAATTCTAGCCTTTTCTTCTTCCCATAGTGAACTTATTTCCAATGATCATTCAGATGCCAAAGAATATGGTCAGTTCCTCTGGTTGTAAAGACAGTGATCTGCAGAGGA
>CAUYRH010152449.1:0-14449 GCA_963574655.1 Perodicticus potto
TTGGCGGGCCCAGGCTGGATTCGAACCCGCCAGCTCAGGTATACGTGGCTGGCGCCTTAGACTGTTGAGCCACAGGCGCCGGGCCCCCAAGGAATGCTTTTAATCTCTGTCACATTCCTGGGAACTCTGTTAAAACACACACACACACACACACACACACACACACCGATGGCTGGGCCCAATGGCTCATGCCTGTAATTGTAGCACTTTGGGAGGCCAAGGCAGGAGGATCGCTTTAGGTCAGGAGTTTGAGACCAGCCTGAGTAAGAGCAAGATCCTATCTCTACAAAAACAATTAGAAAAATTAGCTGGGCATGATAGTGTGTGCTTATAGGCTCAGCTACTTGGGAGGCTGAGGTAGGATCGCTTGAGCTCAGGAGTTTGATGTTTCAATGAGTCATGATAATGCCACTGTATTCTAGCCCAGGTGACCTGGTCTCAAAAAACAAAACAAAGCAAACAAAAAAGCTCCACACATTGATAAGGCAATTATTCCCCCATTTTCACAGAGGAAAGGAGGTCTTGGGAGGTAAAGGCTTGTCCAAGGTCACACTGCAGGGAGGGAGTGGGCTGGGGCAGAGTCCAAGCCCAAAGCTCTCCACCCTGAACCATTCAGCTTCCCTGTCGCAGTTCACACAGGGAGTTCATGTTTGCTCACTCTACCCCAGGGGCCCAGGGCAAGAGAGGCTGCCTTTTCTGAGCAGGGCTCCTGGTACAAAAAGTGCTAGATACAAGCAAGGGGACATGGGTGGCTGGTCAGTGCTCAGAAGACATCAAAGTCCACTAGATGTCATTGTGTGGATTGGTTTCACAATCTGCCATGACATCAGCCCAGCTTATCTCTGTACTGTGGACGTGGATTTGCACACCCGGCCAAGGTGACAGCACTGTCCCACTTGTATCTGGGTCAGGTGAGGATCTGCTCACATCCATCCCCTGCCCCCCGCATGGGGCGCCCTACACGAGATGTGGTTAAGGAAGTTGGTTCCTGCCTCATCCCAGTCTCACTGGCTTCATCTCTCCGCATTAAGCTCCTGTAACGTGACGTCTGGCTTAAATGCCTCAGATAAAATTAGATCTGTTATGCGCAAAAGGTCACTGAGGGTGGATCTAATGATGCCCTTGTCTGAGCAGTAATTTCAATCTAATTTATTGGGTTAGAAAAGTTTGGGACCATAGTAGGGTTCCCCTCAGGGGAGGGGAAACCAACCAGCCAGTGACTCCCAAGGCAAAATCAGGTGGTCTGGGACCTGTTCGCCAGCATACCTGCATGAGCACCTTCAGTCTGTCCAGGGGAGCTGTGCAGGTTCTGGAGACAGCCCCCGCCCCGCCTCCTGCCACCAGGTGTCTCCACCACATCCCAGTCTGCCGCTCCTCCACTGTGAACTCATCAGGCACCGTCAGATTCTCGCCCACATCAAAGATCTGTGAGGAAGACCCACGCAGATGACACGACCTTGCTCAGGACACTCAGGCAGGGCAGCTGACACCCACTGCTATCCACCCTCTCACATGGCTCTTTCCCAAGGACCACATGACTGTGAGAGCGCCAAGGACCCTGTGTAAGAAGCCGATGGGGGTCCTTTACCCTGTGAAGGGGGCAAAGCACTCATCTTCACTGGGTCCTCGGGAGACCAGGTGAGACTGAGGTGAGTGCAACTGGAAGAGACCACTTATGAACCACTTATGAAACCGTTCAGCCTCTCCAGTGCTGCCAGGGAGCTCCTGTGTGGACAGCTTCCAAGCCCTGGCAGCGACAAGGGGATAAAAGCTCTGAAACCCGATATGTAACCAGATTGTGCTGGCAGAACATCATGCAAGGCTTCAGCAAATATGCGGACCTGCTGCCTGCGTAATACCCTCTCCCAGGGCTGCATCCAGGCTGATCAGAGCCAGTGCTGCTCTGACCCAGGGCTGCAGGTCAGAGACCTGGGCCAGCTGCTCCTAGCCCTGGAGCTGTCCACATAATTCCACCCAACTAGCCCAATGCAGCACTGTGGGAGACTGATGGGTACACCTCTGGCCCCCCTTCCCAGGGGGATAGGACTGTACACAGTGAGGCCTCAGCAAGGATCAAGAGAGGAACAACCAAGCTGAAGAGGCTCACGGGCAGGGAGGTTGACACAGACCCAGATTTCTGTCCATGAATCACAGTGGTCGGGTTGAAAGGGGCACCAAGGATGTAACTGTGGGGTGTCCTTTTTGCCAGCAAGATATACGGGGGCGGGGGGAGGGTTGAACGACACCTGATAGCTCCACCTATGTGCTCTGTATAGAGTAGCTTCTGTCCCCCACTCCCAGCAGGAAAGGTTCACATGGGCTTTGGGAGAACAAGCATTCCCCCATGCTTGTTGGGAGGAACATTTGAAATTGACTGAAGAGCAGGTGGCATATGAGGAAAGGACATTCCTGGCAGAGGGAGCCTGGTGTGAGAATGATGGGTCTATGCAGGTCCGCTGGTGTGAGGGGAGCAGGGGGAGCTAGGTGAGCATGTGGATGGCTTCCCGGGACTTGCAGGGGATGGGACAGCCTTGCTGTTTGTTGAAGAGGCGGCAGCTGGGAACCCATAGCTCTACTCTGGGGTGGGGATGATTGGCTGATGCTGGGCTAAGGGATGCCTGTGGGCCTGGTCCTCACCGTGGAATGCTTCCAGTACAGGATGATCTCGGGGATATTCTCCACGGGGTGCAGGAGGTGGTAGTCTCTCCATTCATTCCAGTCGATGGTCATTGTGCCATTTTTGTCCATGCTGCAAGAGAAAGGCAAGGATGCCCATGTGTAAACAGGTCCCAATTATCAGCTGCACTTCCCACCTCCAGGCAAGCCAAGGGCAGGCGCTGTGGCCATTGAGGAAGCCACAGAAGGTGCCTCTGCCCCTGATGATAAAGGGCAAGTTGGCTCCACAGGCCACATTGCAAGAAAAAGAAGTACAACGGCTCACGAGACCCCCATTCTAATCAGGCACAGAGGAAGGAGGCAGTCACCGGGCAACACGGATACTTACTAGGTGACAGGGCCCCAGAAGTGGCCCGTTCGTATTCTGACAGACAGACAAGGGAGGGTGCAGAGGAGAGAGGAGAAACAACACAAGTAAGTGCCCAGAGCAGATGTTAGTGAAGCAAGCACACACCCAAGACGTAGGGGTACAGTACAGTACAGCACGAGGACAGCCCCCCCCAGAGAATGATCCCAGGGGGCCGCCATGTGAGAGGCTGCTGTCCCTGAGGACCAGCCAGCACTCAGGCTACAGGATTCTGGAAAGGCTCGGCCAGGAAAGAAAGCAACTCCTAGGGCTAGTCCGTGCCATTTTCTGGCAACCACCCCTTACCAGGGAGCCATCTTCTGGGGCAGCACGTCTGACACGGCATTAAGAACGAGGTGCTGCCTTCACAGGTGAAGGCCACAGTGCAACCCCCTCTCCCATCCTGAACAGGCAGTGGTGCTGTTCCCTGCTGGTCTTTCACCCACTTGGAAACCCCTCACCTCACCCCAACTAGTCTTTTTTCTTCATGGGTCACTGGCGAATGGGCATAATTCCAAGTGATTTGTGACTGTTCAAATGAGGGCTGGCCAGGAAACCTGGGGAGAGGCTAGCCTCCAGGAAGGGTTACTTATTCATTCTTTTAAACCACAAGAAGGCTGAGTTCAGAGCAATTGGGACAATACAGTGAACAGCGGCATCACAGAGCTAGCCTAAGAACTTTTTTTCTGTCACAAAAGTTAAACCAACACACGGCTGGCTGAGCACTCACCTCTTGAGAATTTTTTCAGCCTGCTGTTCAGATATCTTGACCCCCAGGTCCCGCAGTGACTGCATGATCTCCTGTGCATCGATGCGGCCTGCAACAACAAAGGCCCTGAGCAGGGGCTGGCACATGGGGGCCCTGGGGCAGGCCAGCCGGTGGCTCTGGAGGGAATGTTGGTAATCATTGATGCTTACCATCATTCTTTTTGTCCAAACTCTTAAACACCAGCCTCAGTTTCTTCTCGTGATCTTGGAGATAATGGACAAATTCTTCAAAGTCTAGCTGCCCATCGAGGTCCTTATCTCCAGCTTGTACGATTTTCTACGGAGGGGGGGAAGTAAACTCATGCCTCAGCCTTGCCTTGTCCCTCGGAAGGCCTCCCTCTCCCCAGGACACATTGGTACTTATCTATGACCCCAGTGACTGAAGATGTGTCTGTTCTGTTCCCAAAACCACCACGGAGATTTACTCTTATGCCAACTTCCGGCCAGAAGGACCCAGGCTTCCTTTCTCACAAGCAAAGAGAAAGAGGAGAAAGCAGCCCCCAGGAGAACTTTCCAGACATGCCAGGGGTAGTTCTCACCCCCAGTGTTCTGAGGAACTGCTACCTTGCCATGTTGTCCCTGGCTCTAGCCCCCAGTCCCACAGCTCCCTGCCAAGTTGTGGGGATGGCCTCGGACTGGAAATTCCATTGGGAACTCTTGCTCTTATTTCTACCAAAAAGTGGCACTGACTCAAGGAAAATTTGGTGGCTAGGGTGAAAATATGGGGCAGAGCTGGACTCTGCCAATGCCTGCTTGGCAGAAAGTCTGCCAAAAGCACTCTGGAGGCTGCAGAAGCCAGGGAAACTATTCTTGGGCATGTTAGTTGATGGCATTGCCAGTCCCTGGTCTCAGGGAAGCCACATGATATAACCAATTAGCTCTCTAAGCCAGCTGTTAAAAACCAGGGCAGCCTGACTTAGTGACCCAAGCAGACTGTGAGAGACCCTGTTCCTTGGCCATGAGGTTCCTAAACTCTGCACCCGCCTTAGGAGGTGGCTTTAGTTCAACAGCTAAATTGGTTTCCACTGTTCAGCAACTGGTATTTCTCCACAAAAGAGCAAATATTTCCTCAGCATTTAGCAAGTGCCATAAGTTGTGCTAAATGCTTTACTTCTAGAAACCCACTGACTCCTCTCAAATAGCCCTGGGAGGTAAGTACTATCATTCTCCCATTTTATAGAGAAAGAAACAAGAGTTCCAAGAGGCTGAGTATTTATGCAAGGTCACACAGCTAAGGAAGTGGTGGGCGGGATTCAAGCCAGCCAGGCCTGATGGATTCCCAAACCACTCCCTGCAGATCCTCCTGCCACACTACAGGGTAATCTCCAGAACGTGGGGGACAAACATGAGTCACTGACATAGCAACACCCTAAAATCTAGAACCCAAAATCGGAACTGAGAATCTCCCAAGGAAAATGGTTATGGTTTTCCTGTATTCCCTGAATTTCTAGCAAGAAATCCATTCATTATCCACAAATCAACGTGGGTTCTAAAGTCTTTTGAGCCAGTTGGAATTTGGAAATTGATAGACGATTAGCTAGATCATGTTCGCAAAGGATCACAAGTGTGGTCTCTCTCTTAGACAACACCTCAAAGCACTTGAAGGCTCTTCATGATTTCTCAGCCACTGAGGGTGCTGAGGAGGGAGGCCAGGACAGATACCCCGTGACCTGACATGATCAAAAGACAAATGTGTGGGGTGTGGCTGGAATGTGGGATAGATGTTGGTATATATTTCATCTGCTATCCGAGGTTATGTTTAACTTCCCGTGGACATTTGTGCTCTCAGCCAACAGTGATACAATTACCTACAGGGTGTCCACTCCAGACAGATTCTGAGAGCAGTGGGAATGAGTCCATGTGCCATTCAGGGAAGAAGACAACATTAAGCATGGAGCTCTCTAGTACCCAGACATCTGCCACCAAGGCAGTCCATGTGCCTTACTGGGGCAGGTTCTGTGACACAGACAGCCTGTGATATGCCTGCTCCAGCTGGTCTCAAAATATTATCTACCTCAAAAGGACTGAGGCTCCCTTCTTCCTTGGTATGCGAATCTACCCCCAGTGCACCCTGTTTGACCTCTGCTGCCACAGGGAACACCAGGGGACAGTAGAATCTGATGAACAAGGAAGTTGAGGAGGCAAATGACCCCCAGATCCTGCTGCTCAGTTCCCCATCTTTAGGACGACCACAGTCTCTGCTCCACAGGGACACGAGGGTCTAGAAGGTGGGAAAGGTTCCCCTTGCCTTCGCACCCAGGCTCAGTCCAGCCCTCGCATATCCACTCTGGGCCTCCCCCTTCACATGCGTTTCTAGCCTTCACCCCACAGCCCAGAGAAACAGCTCACTGCAGCTGCATCACCCCCAGGCTCCTTCCCAGACCCGTACTTCTCAGGAAATCTGCCATTCCTTAGCAAAAGGGATTCCTTTCCCAGAGACAACCTCCCACAAGTGCTCCTCGCTAGAATTCCAGCCTTCCTTACAGGTCACATGAAAACCAGTCACTCATGTGACGTACACCTTCTGCCGGCTGTAGCCACATGATGGACAACTGGGCAGAAAAACTCCCACATTTCAAACATTCTTTGCTCTCCGCAGCAGGGGATAGTTCACGCATGCGTACCCCTGATGCTGCGCAGCCATTCACTCCACAAACCCCAGTTAACTACCAACGACGTCACCCACACACCTGCTTCCACTGGCGGTAAATAGAGAACTCCTGGGACGGGATAAAGACACTGAGCTTGAAGATGGACTTCAGCTCTGAGGGAAGCCCTTTGGACTCGAAGTACTGGAACTCGGCCTGAGCCTCCCCGATGAGTGGCATGTACAGACACAGGCAGAGCATGCTGACAGGCTGCTGGGTGCTCAGCCACCGCCACCGGAGCAAGTTCTGTGAATGCTGCCAGTCCCGGTTAACTTGCACAAGACACGACGGCGGCAGCTGTCATTGGCTGCTGAAGCCTTGCCCTTCTACTTAATCAAGAAGCCCCGCCCACCGCAAGTCCTGCCGGCAGCCAATGAGCACAGACCTCCCAGAAGAAGGCGGCACCTTGGTGCTCCAGGAGAGAGGTGCAAAGATCAGGACTGACGTCACCCGCTGCCTCCCTGCAGTTAACTCTTCCAAGACAGTGGAGACACGGTGCCCAAACAAACTTTTACCCCCTGGCTGCCAACTCTTCCAAATAAACAAAGGCCTTCAGCCTGTTGTCACACAAGGTTCCCAAACGCGTCACACCATACAACAGTTTTCTTCCCTTAGTAAATCATTCTCAATGGAAAAATCTCTGGATGGGGAGAGTGTAACCAAGGCCAACTAAAAACAGGCTGAGGACAGGAGCCAGGTCCACAGCTACCCTGGAAAGACGACCCTATATTGAAGGCTGTCTTTGCCACGCATGGCCTTCTAGGCACTGTCCTGCCGACTTCTGCTCTGAGGAACACCCAGCCCTCCACAAGCCACATGTACTATGTGCTCTGAAACCTTTCCTGAGCCACTCTGCCCCGTCACCTAGGATAGGAACCAGCTCATTGCCCTGCAGTCTTCACCTAGGGGTCCAGAAGTGGCCGGGAGCTGGTGTGACAGGAGTGGGGAGGGGACACAGTACAGTCTAAAGGTCTCCATGCTGAGGGACTCCCAGAGGCATGCATCTGGGTTCTGCAGAAGCCTCACCTAAGACCTAGTCTTCAATATCCATGTCCCCGCTTAGAACACTTGAGGGCTCAGTCCAGTCGTGGCCTCCTGGCCTAGAACTTTGCTGTTCAAAACAGAAGCCTTTTAAATTTAAATTAATTAAAATGAAATGAAATTACAAACTCAGTTCCTCAATCATGTGGTCACACTGCAAGTGCTCCATGACTGCACGTGGTCACCGAACATTTCTGTGACCACAGAAACTCCTGCGTGGAGCTCCAGAACCCTTTTAGGTGAGGATGAGGAAAATCTCAAGTTCTTCATGCTCCACCTCACTCCTTTCCCACAGAATCGTGCTGCGGAGGAAGACACCACGTCATTAAGACGAGAATGGGATCAGTCTCACCCTTGTTCCTTCTACAGAGTCCCACTTCCTAATTTAGACTAAATTTTCACACTACCGGGAGGAATAAAAATGGGTAGTTATCATTTGGGAACCAAGAAAATTAGAAGGACTTCTTAATACACTAAAAAGCTTTGTGATAACTTGTAAAGAGGATGTGAAAAGGGCTGAGGCTTATGTACAACATTGTTGAACAGAGATTATAACAAGCGATACAAAATTTTGGCCCTTACAAAGATCTGATGATGAGTCGGTAAAGAAAGGTCTTGGACCACACTAAGGGTAGCTGTGTTGAAGCAGCTCTGGGTTACCCAGGCAGGATTGGCTCAGGCTCCACTAAATCCATGACACTTAGCTGACTCCTAAGCTGCCCAATCCAGAATGTTCTGCTATGGAGCTATTTTAACACACATCTTATCTTTACTATTGGGGTCCTTGAAGGGAGAAGGCTGTTGCTTCAAACCTTTGGACCTCCCTGACTGGAACTAACCTCTGCTTTGATTACTGAAGGTGTTTCTAGAGCAGCTTCCAAATCGGCTCAGCTGGCCTCTAAGCTTAAGAAATACACATGTGACTGACCATTCTAGATGAAGGCCTGTTTTTCTGAGCATCTGTACATAGAGTCGTACAAGGAGTGCAGGGAGTTCATCTAACTGAACAAGATAATGTACTATTTTTTTATTTACAAATGAGCTGAATCTTAAAATGCTGATTTTCCTTTGTTAAATTATTCATGTTTGCTGTTGAAACTAAAATAACACAGATCTATTGAAGTATCTTATTTTAGTCATTCTAACATAGAATAGCAAATATTTTGACTGAATAATTTATCCAACTGCAGATTTCATTCCCTAATAAAGTATATTTTTCAAAAAATTTTGGTAAATAACTGTACCATTGAGTTGTATAATTTACAAAACAAATCTTCAAAGAGATTTAAAAACAATGTCAAAATGAACACTTACATTCTATATTTTAAGGAGAAATCATTGAGGATTATCAAATAAGAACAACTGTTTAGAAAAAAAGAATGGCATCTCCTTGATTATAACAAAGCTCTACACAGACCCAAAGTATCACAGGCTCAGGAAATGTTCTTTGAAATGTCCTGCATGCCTGCCAAGACATTATTTTACAATGCTAACATCAATTCTATTCCAATGTTAGTTTTTAAAAGGGGTTCAGCACTCTATCTTAGGCAACAAAGTGAGACCCTGTAATTCTAGCACTCTGGGAGGCTGAGCAGGTGGACTGCTTGAGCTTAGGAGTTTGAGACTAGCCTGAGCAAGAGTAAGACCTCTGTCTCTACCAATAAAACGAAAACAAAACGACAAAAACCTAGCTGGGTATCATGGCTGACACCTGTAGTCCCAGTTATTGGGGAATCTGAGGCAAGAGAATTTCCTGAGCCCAAGAGACTGAGGTTGCTGTGAGCTATGATGATGCCATGGCACTCTACCCAGGGCAACAGAGTGACACTCTATCTTACAAAAAAAAATAAATAAATAAAAAAGAAATAAATTAGAGGTTCAAATTCCTTTTGCTGCTGTGATTAAGTCCCACAGAATGTCTTCATAAATTTAAGTTGGTGTTTCCTTATTTATTTAAACCATCTGTCCTATTGAGTTTCAAAGATAATTATTCAGAACTCCATTTTCTTTCTCTCTCTCTTTTTTTTTTTTTCTGGAGATAGAGTCTCTGTCACTCTAGATAGAGTACAGACAGGTGTCAGAGCTCACTGCCACTTCAAACTCCTGGGCTTAAGTGATCCTCCTGCCTCAGCCTCCCCAGTAGTTGGCACTACAGGTGTGCACCACCATGCTTGGCTAATTTTTCTATTTCTTTTTCATTTTTTTGTAGAGATGGGGTCTTGCTCTTGCCCAGGCTGGTCTTAGACTCTTGACCTCGAACAATCCTCCTGCCTCAGCTTCCCAAAATGCTAGGATTACAGGTCCAAGCCACTGTACGCACAACTAGAACTCAATTTTCACAATGAAATTAAGAATTCTTCCCAAATAAACCGATCTCTAGGTGTTTGAGCCATTGCTTATTCCTAGAATTGTAGACTATGGGGTCCAGAAGGGCTGGCTCTGGGTTCATCCCTTAATCTTTGAATTGAACAAACATGCCCGTAGAGATGACCTGATGTGCCCAAAGCCCAAAACCTCCATGTTTGACCCTCACACCCATGGCCTGGTTCTTCTTACAATTATCCACTCAGAATAGCACCCAAAGCAACAAAAGGAGATTTTAGAATTCAGTTCCCAAAGAATGCCAGTAAACCCGATACTGGGGATTAAGCCTTTATATTGGAAGGTGACAGGTGTGTAGGAGAGGTGTAACTCAAGCAAGTTGAGTCTTAGCCAAAAACTGTCCCTGTGCCACAGCTTCTGAATGAAAAATACAATAAGGAAGAATTAAAGCAGGCCTTGTGTTTCATTCCTGACGCTTCACACTGGCTCTCCTGGCTAAGATCTGGGCATCATGTGCCCCATTGTGTACAATTCTTCTCTGCTCTCTTCACTTATTCTAACTTTCTGATGACACAGATCTGTTTCCTTCCCTCAGAGGTCCATTCTTGTGACTAGATTCAGAAACAACTGAAGCAACACTAGCTGCGATAGTACTTAGTGGCATCAGATTTCATTTAATCTGCCGTACTCCTGAGCATCTTCTCACGGCAAATCTGCTAATGCCACCACATAAGCTTTCCTTGTTCTACCACTCTGCCACATGCCAATAAAGAGCGGGAGCTTCCTGTGAGTGCTGGAATAGCATGAGTAAGAGCAGGGCAGGTACAGTGCCTTTAGGACTATAGCATTAGGTCACAAAGTTTCTCCCCACTCCTCTGCAATGACTCAGACTAAGCCAGAAATACATGAAGAGGCCTCACCAGCATCCGGCTGTTCAAGTCCCACCCACCCCAAGACTCTCAAACCTCATTGGCCACAGTGTCATTTGATGATCAGGTTGCCATGACAGCCCAGTGTAGCTGGTTTCCAGTGAAACCTGCCTACACTTGGCAATTACACACACAATGAACAAAATTCTCAGAGCTTCCAAGAAGACAGCCCCTCAGGATTTGAAAGCGTGAATGCCGCTGAGGGCACCTCCCACCTCAGAGTAATGGCTTTCTTCTCCAACTGCAAATTAATTGGAAGACAAAGATAAAGGCCGAAACTGGAACAGTTCCTAGAATAAACCTGACTCACTAGCAGACAATTAAACAGAGGAAGTGGGAGCAAAACGAAGCGGTTCTGGGCCACTGAGCAGCCTGAGAACCAATGTGAACTTCTCTAACATGTTTTCACAACATTCTGGAGGCTTCTTCCTGAGAGAAGTTGTGGGGCCAGGTAAAGGATGCCTACTGCATCAGCGCTCCTACCATTCCACTTCTTGGTTCACTTGCTGTGAAAGTCTGTACTGCCCAGATGTGCTTTCTCTCTTCAAACCAAACCAGCAGCTCTCTGCCACCTGGAAGCTGATCCATCTCCCTTCCGGGGAACACAGCTGGTAAAAGGTGTGGGTTTCTCGTTTCTGCAGGCCAAGAGCTAAGCTGTTCAGAACAGAAAGTCCTATCCCGAGGCAACCCCTTGGGGCAGAGCTGGCAAGGGGTGCCCGTAGGACACTGGGAAATGGAGCAGTTAATTATTAAAGTAAAAAATGGGTAACTTTAAAAAGCATCCGGCCAATCCAGGCCATAAGGCAAGTATGTCTGTAGATAAAAAGCTCCTCACAAAAGCTAGCGCCATCGCCACTTCTGATCTTGTCTAAAATGAGCAAAGGGTAGAAAGTGACACTCCCTTGTTGGACATTGAACACACACATCTCAGGCAGAACAAAGGGTCTGTGAGACTCTGGATGCCCTGACGGGGCCTATCACAGACTAAGGATTTTCCTCCATGCCACCATGTCTGTAAAAGTTGTTAATACAACGAAGTCCCTATTGGCAGCAAGGGCAACACGAACATTTATTTCTTCAATGTAGCAGTTCAGCTTAATAAACATGCTGGGAGTGTCTATGATGTGCCAAACACGGTAGAATCTCCTTCCCTTCTGACTTTTATCCTGAGTAAAAAGCAAAGATCGAAAATAACCAAAGCTTAGGAGGTGAACAAGGTCACTCCTACTGCAGGCTGGAGAAATCTTGGCCAAATGGCAATTTCAGTCAGGGGCTGGGAAGCTTGAAGCCTTAGGGCTACATGTGGCCTTCCAGATTCTTGACTGCAGCCTTTTGACCGAATCCAAAATTTTCAAACAAATCCTTTCAATAATGGATTTGGCTGAGGGGCTGCACTGGGTGATGTGGAGGGCCACGTGGCCTTGAAGCCTGAGGTTCCCCACCCCTGACTGTGGGGCAAATTTCCGGACAGATTTCGAAGTTAAATCTCAACTCTATCTCTCCTTAGCCATTCAACTCTGAACAAAGTATTTAACCTTTGTGCACCTCAATTTCCTTAACTAAGAAATGGGGGCACTGCCACTTACCTCGGCCCCTGTGAGGACCAGATGGCGATAATCCACTCTCAGAGGGACTAAAGGGCTCACAAGGATGAAAGGTCCTGTATGCAGCAGACCCGCAGTGGCTATTCCCAGCGGGGCACCAGTCTTTGAATCTGGTGACTCTAGCCTCTCCTGGGACTCCACCCCTTCACTCATCCTTCCGGACCCAACAGTAAGACAGTTCCACCAAGGCACAGGGGAGTGTGACCTTCAGGATGCCAAGACCCCTTGCCTCCCAAGTTCAACTTTCCAGGCGCATTCTCTGCCCTTTTGGCTTTGTCCTCCTTGCATTGTTCAGATAAGCTAAGACACACTTTAATAGTTTGTCCTTTACTTTCAAATGGCTTTGTGCAGCCAAACTAACAATACTAAGGTAAATTTTTTGAATTCAACCTCTTTTCCTCAATGGCCACATTGGAGTGATCATAACAGGTCATGTAGCTTTTACAGTAGCCATGGAAAGATTCTAGACTGAATTTTCTGGGATTCTTCATTGCCTACACTTCTTCCCAATACCAAATTAATTTTAAGTCCTCTCTCCCTCCCCATAGCCCAGTTTTAGTCCAGAAAAACATTCCCAGATCAGCTCCTAAACTAGGAGGTTCTCCTGAAGCTGCCATTACCTTAGGAAACTGCTCTGCAGGTCCAACCACCAGCAAAATGGTGGGTCTCTTTTCCGTGGCCTCAGCCCTTCCATCCTGTTTCACCATAAAGCTTGACACCTGGTCTCCCCGAGCAGAGGCTGGGGTGCCTCTGACTTCATGATCGTTCCCCTCTCTGGAGTCTTGGCACCTGGCCCTAGGAAAAAAGCTAGCCAGAAAATGCCACAGCGCCTGCAACATCACAGCTTCCTCCAACGCCGCTGATGGTGACTGTTCACTTTTGAGGGATGTGACCACAATACCAAGGCTCTCGGGCTACACAGCTGCCTGGAAGACTAGGCTGGGGCGTTCTCCGGCTGGAAGCTCTGCATGCAGGGGATGTTTCCTGCTTTTTCAAATTGACCAGCACTGCTGTCGTGCCTGGCCTGAGAAGTAGCTAGCTCACTCTAAGGAAGCCTCGCCCGGCTGTTGACAATAAGGAGAAAGCAGCTGGAGCTTCTTCAGTGAAAACTCACTTCTGCAGGTAACGGTGATCAAATGTTTGGCATTTTTTTTTTTTTAAGACGAAAAAGCGACAGCCATGCAAACCTTTTTGCGGAGGCAGAAGCAACTTCAAGCTCCCAATTATTCAGCCGTCCTCGCTCATCACCCAAGCCGAGGACCGTAGCATCCAGTCTGCATTCTCACTGCAGCAGGGCCTGGCCAATCACCTCTGCCGACACTACCAAGTTCATTATCCCAGCCACACCAGCCCTCCAATCACAGGCTGCTGATTTCCTGCATGAAGCCTGGCAATTCTGCAGGGAGGTGCAGACTCAAGCTCCAGATGAGGCTGGGCTTACAGCATCTACCCTGCGCTGGCTCATAGGCAGGAGCAACTTCCTCCTCTCCACCTGGGCTGCTTCTGGGACGGCAATCACCGTCAAGTTTAACACGATCAACAGTCTTTGGCAACACCTCCTAAGAGCATTCTAGCAACACTTTTCCTTGTTCCATTATACAATTTTCTCCAACAGAACACATGCTATATCATTGCTCTCCTTTTCCCAAGCATCCCTCTACACAAGCTGCCTGGGGGCAGGGACCAAATCACAGACCTTTCTACCCCTAGGACCAAGCGTAGGTTAAGTCTGTAGACTGAACTGAATAAATGATCATAAATAAAAAGGAATTAACGGGGCGGGGCCTGTAGCTCAGCGAGTAGGGTGCCGGCCCCACATACTGAAGGTGGTGCGTTCAAACCCAGCCTTGGCAAACTGTAAAAAACAAAAACAAAAAAAGGAATTAAGGGCGGAGCCTGTGGCTCAAAAGAGTAGGGAGCTGGCCCCATATACTGGAGATGGCGGGTTCAAACCCAGCCTCAGCCAAAAACTGCAAAAAAAAAAAAAAAAATTCTTTGGTGACCGTTTCTTAGTTTACTAGCAGACAAATGCAGTGACCAACTACCATCATCCCTCACAAAGGTGATCCTTTGATAAGATGTTGACAACCATTATTTTAAAAATACAAACGCCAA
>CAUYRH010152451.1:0-35210 GCA_963574655.1 Perodicticus potto
TCCAGACTCAGATCAAATGCTGCCTTCTTTAAAAATGTTTCATAGAGGGCAGTGCCTGTGGCTCATTGAGTAAGGCGCCCGCCCCATATACCGAAGGTGGTGGGTTCAAACCTGGCCTCGGCCAAACTGCAAAACAGAAAAACAGCCAGGCGTTGTGGTGGGCGCCTGTAGTCCCAGCTACTCGGGAGGCTGAGGCAAGAGAATCGCCTAAGCCCAGGAGTTGGAGGTTGCTGTGAGCTGTGTGACGCCACGGCACTCTACCCAGGGCGATAAAGTGTGACTGTTTCTACAAAACAAAAACAAACAAACAAACAAAAAAAAAGTTTCATAGATTTCCACTAGCAGGGAGGGAGGACTCCTCCTTCATTTTCCTAATTGTATTTAATGAAAAGCCTTTTGTAGGCTTATTTCTCCAATCTGACTATGAGTAAATTGAGGTCAGGAGGCTCTCCTCTACCTCTAGAACTAAGCACCTGGCTCTCTTTAATGAATGGCATTGAATTAAAAATGAGAGGAATGGCTCGGCACCGTAGCATATGGTTATGGCACCCGCCACATGCACTGAGGCTGGCGGGTTCAAACCCAGCCTGGGCCAGGTTTGAACCCGCCACCCTTGGTGTAAGACGCCGGTGCCCTACCTACTGAGCCACAGGCACCACCCCTGACAAGTTCTTGATGTTGGGACAGGTATAGACGGGGGGCAAGGGGCCAGGAAGCAATGAATCATGATGTTTTAGTCTTTGCCCTGGAAAAGCTTTTAAACCAGTGTCTCACGTTGAATAGTCCAGATACTTCCTGCATCTGTCTCACCTGGGAAAGTTATTACACATCCTGCTTCCTAGCTCTGTGCAATAACATTAAGTCAAGCTCTCTGTGGCTGAGGCCCAGGGGTCTGCATGTTATTCTTCTCACACTGAAGTTTGGAACAGAATGACTTGGTGCTGGAAAAGCTGGTGACCAGAGGTGAAACCCATATACCAGGAGAAATGATGAGAGAACTGGATGCAAATACGTCATCTGCAACCCACAGGGTAACAAGAAGGGAGAGCTCAGGGCTGTGTCCTGAGCAGGGAGTGGTGGCTATAAGCTGTGACTCTTAGAGGGTCCTTCACAGCTTAGAACAGTGGTTCTCAACCTGTGGGTCATGACCCATAGGAACCGTATTAAAGGGTCGCAGCATGAAGGTTGAGAACCACTGGCTTAGAAGGATTTAGTTAAGTGCATGAGGAACATTCCAGGCTGAGGTTTTTGAGGAATTTTGTGCAAACTTTCTAGGAAAAAAGGTAAGCAAATGGTAAAAATTAAGCTTCCCCATGTTTTCCTTTTTTGGTATGAGGGCCATTCCCTTAGCTCTTCCGTTTGGCCCTTGGGTCCACTTATTTCATCTGGCAAGGGGGAGAATATGTGTCTGTAACTGCTGCTCTGGCAATCTTCAGCCAGCTGTGGCAGGGGTCTGCCCACTTAGTCCCTCTTCTTTCTTTGGGATCCATTTTTTTAAACCTCCAAGAACTCCTTCCCTCAGAAGCATATGCCATTTCTACCATCCCCTCCCAAGCCCTTGGTCAGCTATTTTCATAACATTCTGCTTGTATGTTGCCTTTTCTGTAGAAATGGGGATATTAATTGTGCCTTCTACATCCTTACTTATCTAGCAAAGCCCTACTCACTCTTCAACACTCATCTCAGTTCACTTCCTCAGAGAGGTCTCCTCAACCATCCCCCTATCCTGAGTCTGGCTTCACCACCTTGCTTGGTTCTCCCAGAGCCCCCATTGCTTATACCCATCTTCACTTTCTTAGGGTCTAAGTAGAGGTCTGTCCTCTCGACAGGGTCTGGAGCTCAGGTGGCATTGTACCCTGGCTCCTGACCCAGGACTTCCCTTCCCAGGTGGCTTTAAGGATCAAAGGATGCTTTGTAGAGGCTCACTGAGGGCCTCTCTGCAAATGTTCCTACCCTCCTCCCTGGCTTTCATGACAGTGAAGGGCATAGGGCCTGCCCATTAGGCGGAAGGAGCAGGGAACCTCAGCACCTCGGGCTCCCTGACTGGGTCTGGAGAAAGAATGGAGGACTATCCGTTTTTCATATGTGGTCATCAGGACCAAGAAGCATGCTGCCACCCCTCTCCTCCAACTATGCCAGCTGTGAATCAGGTTTAGCTTGGATGGCCAGAAGGGCTTTCTGGGCAGAGTTTTCCTCTGGGTCTTGGAAGTTACCCTGGCTGGCCGGCAACTCAGGTACTCAGCCTACACAGAAAGCCTCAGAGGAAATGGAGGAACCAAAGGCTCACTAAATGCTTTGGTGAAAGGAGCCAGGACAAAACACAGCTCTGAGCTTAATTAAAAAGAGTGTTTAATCCCTCCCCCAACAAATGCAGATGGTCCACAAAGGAGAACAGGAATGCCAGTGGCCAGGAAGACCCGCAGCCTTATGAACAGGCACTTCGGGTGTGCAGGGCAGTACCACTATGATCTGATAGAATGACTATTGTCAAGGAGGGCTGCTTTTCCATGTTTTTGTATCCTTTTCTTCGCATTTCTTTTGCTACCTAATTTCATGCATCAGAGGTCAAAAGACAAAAGGTCAGGCCTGGTTTAGAGGCAGCAAACTCCCCACCACCGGGAACGTGTGTCCAAGGAAGCGCTTTGAGGTACCGCCTGCAGCCACCGGTAGGTTTCCATCCCTGCCTAATTCTCTTTTGTCACTTCATGGGGTACATGAGTCTACATGTAAATTGCATGGAAAATGAGATACCAATTGCTCTACAAAACTAGGAAAAAAACTGTTTACCTTTCAATTCACCAACTGTTTCCATCCTTTACCTTGTTGACAAGAATTTGTGCCTAACAAGGAAAAGCCGGTCCTCAAGCTCACAGCCTGCCCGTGCAGAGAACCTTACACAAATCACATGTGATTATAGTAAAAATAAAATTGGAGTACACATTCCTTAAGTGTTTTTTATGGAAATTTATAAAGACCTCTCCACAAAATTACCAGTACTTGTTCTAAGAATTGTTTCAACTGAAATTGTAGCAGATTTTTGTCTGAGTAATTTAGCACAGTTATTTTAGCATGTATTTATATGAATATTGAATATTGAATATTTATTCAGACCTCACATCTTTTCAATGTTCTATCTTAGATTCTTAGGTAACAGTAGATTGCTAGAGTTTCCTTATGTGACAGGTGGACACCATGTGTTTCTAAAGAGAATACAAAGTCACGATTTCCCATTAGAAGTATTTGTCTGATTTAGAGAGAAAATGATTCTCTTGTTCTATGTTCATAAGCTATACATGCTGACTTGATATTTCAAATGGCATTCAACTGACTGAAAAGAAATTTGAGAACATATTTAATTTTTTTTTGTACCCCATTTTTTAGTGATTTGTATTTACTGTAAGAAGGTCTGATCCTTACCTCCAGTACAAAGTGAAGAAGTTAAGCCTTTGGGAAGTGTCTCTGGTGATTTTTAGAAGGGCTGACTTTAGGACTCATCTCAAAGGCATTCTGGACCCAAGCCTCGCTCCTCTTTTCCATCTTACTCTGGGTTAAGTTCTGGAAGAAGCTATCAGCAAATAGCTGGTTGTATTGCTAAAAATAGATAAATCAGCAGAAAATGTGAAAGATTTTTAGAGCACAGTTTTATTTCAGGCATGTTCTCAAATCCAGATTTTATATCCTGTAGCCCTCTGAACTTGCCCCAAAACTCCCCTACCAGGAAAAAATAAAAATCAGTTCATAACCTGCTCTGAGACTGAGGTATTCACTTGGCAATCTGCAGGTTCACACTGCAGGCTCCAGGGAAAGCGCCCCAATCCTACTGTGATCCTGTGCCACAGCTCTGAAGCTATTGCAGAAAAATGGAGAATGAAGTGAGTGAACATTAAAGGACCTACTTAGAGGCTAACTTCACTTCCGTTTAACATTCTCATCTGCAACCAGAAGGTAAAGAATCATTTAGCCTGTGCACTCACCCTCACCCCAAATCACTTGTGAAGTAGGATCCTTTATTTTCCAATACTTCATGGAATCAAATTATATCACACTACAATGTTATTAGTTTAAAACACATTAAATAAATGCAAGTCTGGGCTAGCACATGAATATTTAAAGCTCACATTACACAGTGAAATAGAAGAAAAAGGGGAGAGGAGAACTAACAGTTCATTTAATAAATACTGATAGAAAGAGAGCACCCTACATGTAAACTTTCTTTAGCAAAATATGATTTTATTACTTACACTTTATGGGATTGTTGAATTTAAAAGGAAATACAGAGAGAAATAAATCTGATTTACACTTGTTTCCAATATCAAACAATCAGAGCAACAGCAAACCTTTTCAATGCCACATTTTGGATTCTTAGGTAACAGTGGATTGCTAGGGCGTGTTGGCAAATTTTAACTACAACTGACTGCCTGTTTTTCATATTCATATATTGTGACTGTAACTCCAGGAGAGTCAATTTTATCTCAAAATTCTTCAAGAGTTGCCTTCAAATCGCTTCTCTGTGCATATGTATACGGCATACGTTTGACGTCTGCCATGTGTACCTTTGCGCAGGAAAGCAGTCATGGAACTGAATTGAATTACTGGATTTGAGCCAAAATGAACCCATCCAAACGACCCAGGTCTTCGATCTCTGAGGCTTCTCTCAATAACACTTTTAATTAAATCAAGAAAAGCAGTAAAGTAAAGCAACAATAGCAATAGCCCACCAGGTTCCACCGAACACAGACCCATCATATATTCCAGAGCAACCCGGGTGTCGAGTCCCTGGCACATGGTGAGCCCGCAGCAGGAACTCGAAGCCCAGTAGGCACAGAAGACCCCACTAAAAGCCGAATTGGGTGTTTTGACCCAAACCGATCCTCAGCCTCTTTCTAATCCAGGTGCCACCTGAAACCCCGCGGTGGCGACTGGCCCGCGCTGTGCACTTTTTTGTGCTCTGCGCCCGGGGAGTTGTAGGAAGAGAGGCGCCCGACACTGCCCCTAAGCAAGTCCCAAGTTACACCGCAAGGGACCAACTCTCCAGGATTCGGCGTCCGCCCTCAATCGTGACACCGTCCAGGCCGGGCAAAAGAAGCGGGGCGGGGCTGGACATTGGGGCGGCCGCCTGCGGAAGATGCAGTACCACGTGCGCGCTGCGGCGAACCCCGAATCCTGCAGAGAGTCCAGCTCTGGACACAGGCTCTGGCTGAATTGGGCCCCTAGCTTTAGGGCGGGGCCTCTTCCTTGCCTCTTGCCTGGACGTCGGCTCCTACCCACCCTTGGCGCGAGCTCCTGAGCCGAGCCTCAGGGTCAGAGACATCCCCTGCGGTTTCTCCTAGGGCTTGCACAGAGCGAGGCCCAGCCGCTACTGCGACGGCCCAACCTTTGCTAGATTTCGGGCTAGGGTCTGGGGACAGGGGACGCTGGTCGGAACTGAGCCCCAGTCCCTGCTTCACGAGCCCTGGATCTCCCCGGTGTTTCCTGGCCTCGTTGAAGAGCCCGACCTTGGCCTCTGTCTGCCAACGTTGGCCTTCCCCTCCCTTGATTACCGCGTCTCAGCTGAAGGGAAGCTCGCAGCGTGCCTAGGCCAACCCCTTCTGCGTCTCTGTTCCCTTCTGTCTGTTCTCAGTTTCTGCTTTCTCCCTCTCACAGAAGGCCAGAGCGTGCAGGGCCCTGGAGGAGCCTCCTCCTCAGCCCCTTTTGTGGGCGTCCAATCTGTCTTTCGTCACAGTCTTGTCTTTCCCCTTCGATGTTTCTCTCTTCCTCGCTTTGCCTTGCCGATTTAGCCGGCATGTCTCTCCGCCTCTAAATTTGCCTCTCCTTTTCTCTCTGATTTTGGCATTAAGCAAAAAGGTGTGTTGAGATTGGAGAAGTCCTGGCAACCTGGGCAGAAAGAATGCCTTATTTTGTCCTCGGAACATTTCTGGTCACTACGGTTTGGTTTCCCTTGAGGCGGCGCCCGCGCAGGTTCCGCCTTGCAGGCCGCTGCTGCCGCGGCGCCGGCTGGCACTCGCTGGCTCTCCAGCTGTGTATGCTTGCGCTCGGATGTGGATTTATGTATCTGTGGCTGCAAACCAGGGCGGGCTCTCCAAACCGAAAGCTGAGCGGAGTTGGGTTTCTGGGATTCTAGGGCTGCGTGCGGGCAAGGAAGATGGGGGATTTTTCTAGGACCCTGACGGCAATCTGCACCTAGAGTCCACGCGTTCTGGCCAGTTGTCCAGTATCTCTAGGGTCTCAGCATCAATTCCGTGTCCTCCGAAGTGGATCATCACCCGCTCGCTGCGGGGAGCTGCCCCTGGACAAACGCGGCGGGAGTCGGAGAATCCCGAAGCGCGCTGGCCAGTCACAAGGGGAAGACCGACTCAGAACGGACTGGATGCGCAAGGGGCCCATGGCTGGGCCTGGGTACCCTTCGAGGGGAGCTCTGCGAATTCTGACCCGGATTGTGACTGCCAGCGGGCGCCCCCTCGGGAACCCACATTTGTTTGACGATGGTCTGGAGAGTGCAGAGCGCGACGTGGCGGCGCCGAGGTCCAGTATTTCCGAGCACCGAAAACCCACCATTTGATGGTTGGCCTAATCCCCTGCCCTTCCTCGCTGCGGGCAGGAACCGAGTAATAGTCGGCGTCCCCTTGCTAATCTCGAAGCCCCACAAAGCCAAAATACACACGCGAAACTCACCAGAGCATCCCCCAAACACAAAACTAAAGCCAAACACATGAAAACGTGACGCCGAACACCCATCCGAACGCAAAGCTCATAGAAACAAAATCCAAATCGAAGAAACAAAACGCGCTAAAACACAAAATTCACCAATACCACACACACAAGCGACACCTACTAATGCAAAATCAGAACACATCAAAGCACCGCCCAGAAGGAAAAGCCTTACAAATGACACAAAGATAACCTACAAGAACAATCCAAAAACCACAGAATTAAAACACAAAAGTCAGAAAACAAAATCCACTCCCAAAAACAAGACCCACAAAGCAAAACCCACTACAATCAATGCCATGGAAAAACAACACGCAAATCACGCGAAACAAAAGACTCTCTTATGGATGAAAAGAAAACTCAAGGAGAAACAAACAAAAATAAAACAAACCCCCTAAATGGAAAAACACACACACACAAACAACTCCCGCCCCCAGCCTGGGGTGAGATGTCAATTCCGGGAGGGCTTTTGCTCTCCGGGCGCTGACAGGCCGCTCCTCCCAGGCTCTGCCACCCCGCGCAGGCGAGGCGGGAGGGCGGGAAGCCGGGGCTGGGACCCGGCTGCCTAGGGAAAGAATCGAGCGCTTCGAGATGGCCAAAAATCAAATCACCGGGTAGGGACCCGCACCCGCAGGCTGCAGGGAGGAGGCGGCGCAGGGGGAATGCGCACACCACTTGGTGGGGGGGCCGCCCGGGAATCCACAGCCACATTTCCGATTGTGGCGAAATCTGCTCAGTGGCTATGCGATGTCCGGTTCCCGCCCGGGGCCCCCCTTTCCCCCAGCTCTAGGCTCATCCCCCTAAGGTTTAGCCCAGCCTCGTGACCACCCCCCTCCGAAAAACAAATAACACTTTCGCCGGGGACGATTCACTTTCTGAAACTGCCATTGTCCGGAGGGGCCAAGAGTCCTCCTGCGAAGCGCTCTTCCGCCCTGGAGAACCTTACCCCTGCGACCACCCCGCAGCGGGGCCCCACAGGCTTCCAGCGGCTAGGCCCAGCGGCTGGACTGGGGAGGGGTACCGGGAGGGGAAACTTGAGCCTGGGTTGAGGAAAGCGGGCTGGACATGCCACACCTCTGCCTGGCCTCTCTGGATCTGATTCCCCCGGTGGAATCAAGTCCTGGGGCTCGGGAACTCTGCAACGCCTCTGGGCTTGAGGGCAATGGGATTCCATTCACGGCCCGGGGTAAGGTGTCCGGAACTCTGGCCAATCTCCAGAACCTACTGAAATGTTCTGCTTTGCCCTGCTGCTCCAAAGCGGAAGCCTGGATTTTATCTCCAGCATTTCACAGCTTATCCTCTATGGTCCGGGCTAGAATGGGACATGGTATAGAGAAGGGTTCTGGGATCAAGAGGCTGAATGGGACCGGGTGGATTTAAGGACCTGGCGCTGCCCTAGAGTCAGGAGCCCTACAATAGCCTTGGAACTGCAAATTGGGGTGGGGGCGGGGTGGCTGGGAACCCTGGAAGCGGGCGCCGCCCTAGGGGTGAATCTGAGGAAATTGAAATGTCTCTCTATGTCCGAAACTCTGCTAGTTTTGCACCCCCTTCAAAAGCATCTTCTTGGCAGAGTGGTTAATTTCTTTTGAAACAAAAACCCGGCCTGCTTCCTCTCATGAGGTGGGGTTTTGCAAGTGTATGGGTCATTGGCCCTGTGCACAGCGCACAGGGCTGCGACTCCCAGGAGCAGGGTTTGGGAGAGGGTGCGGCTGCGAGGCCAGAGATCCAGGCTAGGTTAACGTCTGTCCCTTCCCGTAGGCGCGAGGGCTACAGCCGGGCGCAGTCTGAAGCCTTCCTTCCCTCCCCCCCCACTCCCTATAAAAGTCTGGGGCAGCGAGGCGGCTGCACTGCTGTTCTCCCGGCCTACAGCTCTGCTCCGGCCCGGCCCGGTCCGCCACGTCTGGCACGCTGTGCAGGCCGGGCCGCACAGCGCCAACACCATTTCCCTGCTCCGGGCAGGCAGTGCTGGGCTGCGCGCTGGGGGCGCGGCGTGTCTGGGGACATCTTGTGATGTTGGCGAGAACAGGACATGATCTCACATGGCGAGAAGCTCTTTAGTTCCTTAATCATTTCACGGTGCCTTCGGACGCTTTTTTTCCACCTAAAACGTTTAGTTTCAGCTCAGTGATCAGCTACCCCAGCTCGGCGGGGGAGCGGAAGGCTTGAATTATTCCGACCTGTGAGCGGCCCCTGGCACCGAAAAAAAAAAAAAAAAAAAAAAAGGCACAAAAAAAGTGGAAACTTTTTTATCCCTGTCCATTCCATCAAGTCCTGAAAAAATCAAAATGGATTTAGAGAAAAATTACCCGACTTCTCGGACCAGCAGGACAGGTAGGACCGCGCTACGGGCTCCAGGCATGCTAACTCAGAGACACAGCTAGGCGCTGGTCCCCCCGCGCAGGGCGACCCTGGAGGAGGAGGGGGTGCGCCGTATTTTCTCAGACTCTGACTGTATGTCTATCTGCCCTGTGCTTGTATGTCTTTTCTTCTGTCTGTTCACACACTTCTACATCAGTCCAAGTGTCTGCATGTTTGCCTGTGTTTTTCTCTGTTTCTGAATGCTTATGCTGGTTTCTATCTAGGGGTCGGCAAGTTCCGGTCTGTGTGTTTACATAAGAGTCTCGGTGTGTGCGTGAGTGACATTAAGTTGTCTCCTTATACATATTTTCAAAATGTCTGAGTTTGTGTCCAAAAGTTTGTGTGCCCATGTGTATCTGTATACCCACGAGTGTACCAGTGTGTATGAGTTAGTATTTGTGTGTATGTTCTTTTGAGTATTCAAAATTTGTGTCTAGGAGTGTCATTTATATAATTGGAATAAGTTTCTGAGTGTACATCTACTGTTTTAAGGGTCTGTGTTCACCAGTCCTATCCTAAGTGATTTTGGAAGTGAAGAAGAGGTGGTAACACTGACCTAATCCATTGTCTAGTGTGTACAAACCACACTAGAACACAAAAGTGCCCTCCTCAAGCACAGACATAGATCTGGGGCTTATGGAGGTCTGTGTTGCTAAGCATGTGCACAGTCAGGCCCAGGTTCGATTCTGTTGGGAGATGGAACCAGGAGTGAAGATGTGAATTCAGGGTGTGTAGGGTGTAGTATGCACTGCCTCACTGTTGAGCCTACCATTTGTACAAAAAGGACTGCTGTGGCAGGTACAACCTTGCAGGTGAGAGCAGACAGTCTATAGGATAGTAGTGACATTTCTAGAGACTCTCAGCCTACTCCAGTTTTACCTAGACAAGCCTCTGACTCTTGTACGTGTGTGTGCACACAGACACATTGTTTCCTCAGATTTTATCCTGTGGGTGCCGCTCCAATGGAGGAGAGCACAAGTGGGTGGATGTGTGTTCCTGGTCTGGGCATTCATCTCTGGTACTTACGTTTACACAGGCCTTCCTGGCACTCGGCCAATTGTGCTGCCCACAGGCCCAGCCAGTGGGTAGCAGGGTGTGTTTATGTCTTAGAGAGGTGGCAGGGACAGTAGGCCTCCATCTACCCTGAAGCATAAGTTAGGCGTGGGGCCTCTTTCACTCACTAGGCCACTGTGCTAACCCACACACAAACACATTCCTGGCCCTGGCAAGAAACCCCCTTCTCCCATCCTTGTGTCATCTGTGAGCCCCTACCTCCACCCAAGCCCTAGAAAGCTCAAAGAGCAGAGAAAGGTAAACTTAGACCCCAAACCCAGGACAACTTCCTAGGCATAAATGTATTTCCACAATTGTGACTGAAGAGAAGTAAGGATTGAGATCTAAAAGGCAGGGGAGCTGGAAGAGAATTCCCAGGATGAAGGCTCAGAAAAAGAAGCTTGAAAAACCCCTCCTCTCCATCCCCAGTTCCCAGAAGGCCCTTCTTTCCCCTGGTGGTGGACTTCTCAGTAGATAGGAATCTCAGAAGGACCTGTGTCTGGGACTAGGGGTTGTGTGTGTGTGTTTAAAATGGGTTGGAAGTATATAAGGGGCAGGGCAAGGGGCTGCACAGTTCTTGGGGCTATCTGTCCCAATAAGCTGTCTCCGAAGAATGTAATTCATGGCGGTCGATGGGCTCTTTGATTAGTTCAATCGCCTGAATAATCGTTTAATCAATAAAGCATTTCATTCTTCAGAGCAGCTGGACTGGGTGGGGCTTGGGTGGGCACCTTAGGCTGTCCAAAAGCTTGAAATCTAGAGCCATGCCCCCTCCTCACAGAAATGTTGGGAGATGAAGTCTGCTTGCTCAAGAAAGGGTCCTTTCTGTCTGCACCAGCCTGGGCCATGGCTGGGAAAAAGGAGCAAGCTGCAAAACTGTTCAGACTGGTAGTCAAAAGGGTGTCCAGGTCCAGTTTTTATGAGGGCTTCTTCCCTCTCCCAACTTCTAGGCCTTTCATGAGCCACTAGACCTCTCTTTTCTTCCTTCAGAATCATATTCCATTCCTTCCTCAAATCTCCGTTTCTCCATCTGCATAATGGGGAGTAAATGAGTCCTGGGACTTATAGGAGATTATGAAGCATGAGTTATGGAGGGAATAGGAATGGATGGAGAAAAGCTAATATTGAGCAAGCTATGTGCCTATGGCAGTCCTGAATCCCTAGACTTGGAAGACCTAGATAGCCTGAAAGCTTTCCCACTGGGCATTGGCATCCAATCTTACAGGTCTGGAATTAGCCTGGAATGGACTGATAGTAATAATCCCCTATCCATAAAACTTCATCTCACAGAAGCTTAAGGGGTCACAAGTCAGGGGTTGTTCTCACCATTAGACACACAGAGAGGCAGCTACCCCAGGAGAAGGAACTGCTTGTTTTAAGTGTTTGCGGGAGAGTTAATCCCAGGTGCTGCTAACACTCTTCTAATAAGGAGGTTTACACAGTTCTTGAAAAACCCGGTTAAATTCTTTTGCCCCACCCCCTACCCTCTTCAACAACTCCCTCATACAGAAATGGGCAGGGTAGGGCAGATTCCTGATTCAGGAGCAGGAATCATGGAGAAATCTCCTGTGCCCCAACTTGCTGTGTAATCTCAGGTCAGTTAGTTGCTTTCCCTCTGATACTTTTTTCTTTCTTTCCTTTTTCTTTCTTTCTTTCTTTTTTAAAAATTAGGATTAGAGAGAGCCCACTGGGTTAGGACAGTGATGGCTGCAGCATCTCTGACCTTTCCTGAACTGAGCAACTAGTCTGAATCATATAGGCCTCACTTTGCCTGAAGCAAGAGCAGGGAAATGGGCTGGATTTAGGCTGGGGGAGTTGATCTCAAGCTCACAGCTCTGTAGCCACCCCAACATCGTATCCTCATGCCATAGTAGTGCTATGCACTGGGAGGCAAGATAGGGGAAGCCGAGAGTAGGGGGGTGTCCTTAGTGAAGCAAGGTCTCTGGCCCCAAACAGAAACAGACATTCTCAAGTGTTTTGGCCCATTATTCTCAATAACAAAACTTTCAAAGGAAATTTGATTTACATAAATTAAGTTTCTTCTCCTATGGTTTCCTTTCCTGGTGTTCGGCTCTCAGCACCTAGCACGGGTCCCAGCCCAAAGCCCTGCTTCTGGGAGAATGAAACCACATTACTGTAGCGCATAGTGATGCCTGACTGCATTTAGTCTCTCCTGGACCCAGACTGTGCCTCTTGAGTGTTCAGAGCTGGGTTCTGCCAGAAAATCACTGTGCAATCTCAGGCTAGTCACATTACCCCTTTGGGCCACCATTTAGTGGTCTGTAAGGGTGGGCTAGGTGGCCAGGATATTAGATCCAGTCACATCTTTTGGGATTGGAAGTTTCCAGAGACAGACTGCACAGGCAGTGGTAATGAAGGTCCCTGAAGAGGGCAGGGGGACACTCCCTCTGCTCAGAGCACCAGGGAGTATGGGAAGGGGCTGCTCCTAGCACTCAGGTAAGGCTGGCTCTGTGTATGCCATGCTAAGGCAGCAGAACATTCTCCTGAAGTCGAACAACTACTGTGTGAAATGGGGGATCTGAGCTACTCCTGTTCAGATAATATCTGCAGTTTCATCCCAGCAGGGCTCTGGGGATTCTATCTAAGCCACACACACTCATATCAGAAGGAAACTGGCTGTGCCAGCACGTTCAATCCAGGTGCTTTGATTTGGGAGTCCTCCTTCCCCATCAGTGCCCTGCCATTCTGAGGGTGGGTCTAGAGGTTTCCAGCTCACAGCCTTTCTTCTACCACAGACTTGCTGTGTGGCTTTGGGCAAGTCTCATCCTGCCTCTGGGTCTCAGGTTCCACACCTATAAAATGGAGAAAGCATAGCCTCAGGTCTCTTTTAGCTCTAAGACTTTAGAATCTGGGTGTATAGCCCCCAGCAACATCTGGAGCTGGAAATTGTGGTGTCACTGACTGCGTTTCTCAGGGCACCCAAACACTTCTGCCTCTCTAGAAGGTACACAGAGCCATTTCTAGCCTGGGCTGGTACTCTAAATTCTAGTCATTTCAGATTCACAAGTCTCCATCCGGTGAAGTGAATGCAGAAACCCTAATTTATCTCCCTCCCTTTCTGCTACTGCAATCTTCCTGCCTCTAAGGCTGGGGAGGTGCGGCAAGGAGGAGTTAAGATGATCTGGACAGTCAGGGTTCCGGACAAAGGAGAAAAAACGCTGTCAACCTCCCACTCTCCAACCCCCACCCCCACACCGCAGCCTCAAGAGTCCCCAGAGGCCTGCCTAGGGCCGTTTTCTGCAGCTGTGCCCTGTGGGGGTGGGTATCACTGAAGTCAATGCCGGAAACTTTTCTACCGGCCAAAGGCAGATGGGGTTGGGACTGAGACAGACGGTAGGTTCAAGGGCTGATGCAGTGTAGGAGTGTCAGAAGTAAAGCAGAGGTAGAGAGAAGGGAGAGGAGGGGAAACTGAGGCAGAGAATGAAGCAAGATGATGATCCAGGAATCCTCCTAGGATCAGCCTGTGCTGTGTTCTCCTTACAAGCCCGGTCTTGGAGCAGGCATCTCAGAGCCCTTGTTTTGGTGGATTTATATTTAATATCAGAGAATCATCACTTATGAATTCCCAAGGTGAGTCTTCAAGCATCACTCCTAAGAGTTGCGGGGTTTGGGGTATCCTCAGCATTTGGACTCAGGGCATAGGGCTCTTAGAACTATAGCCTCTTGGGTGAAGAATGGCTTCCTTTTCAAGGTCCAATTTCTTTGATTGTGGTCCCAGAGCCTTACACCCCCAAGACACTGAGATTCACTGGTCAAAGCCCTTATTGGTCTGCAGGGTTCTGAGAGGAATCCATCCATTTTGTCTAACTAACATCAGGAACTTCTTTGGAAGAGAAAGGGTAGGTTTTCCTGACAGCTGGACGCTGCAGCATTGTAGTGTGCCTGGCACTGCTTTGCTGGACTCTTGTAGATACAATATACTCACCTACCCGCCCACTTCAGGGACCTTCATTAGCACTGGAAACTACTCAGCTCATTTGGTTCCCAAGAGACCTCACACCGATGCGGAATTTCTCCTGCCGCGGAATTTCTCCTGCGGACAGAAAACTTCAACTGCACTCCTTACTATCCTCCAAAGCGTCTGGCAGCTCCTGGTCGGAGGCTGGAAAGAGCCTCCCGCTTTGTGCTTTGGGCTCCCCCAAGGAGCGCTCTCATTACTAGCTCTAGAGGAGTGTGAGATATTTCTTCCTTCCACCTCCCCCGACATCCTGCAACGTCTCCGCCCTTAGTTAACACAGAACGGGGTCCCAGTGGGTGGAGTGAGGGAGGAGGCGGCTTAATAGGTGCATGATGAAATTATGAAATATTTCTGTGAAAGGAGCCTTCATCAAATACTAGTTGACCCAACTCTGCCCATTTTACAGATGAGGTAAATGAGTTCAGAATGGGCAGATACGCACACTCCAAGTCATCACGAGTCTGAAGGTGCAAGATCTCTAATGCGCTCCTTGTCTTTCTCCAACATACTTTTATACTTTTTTTTTTTTGGAGACTATTCCTTTACCCTCAACCCACTTCATCTGCTCCCAATCCCTCAGGACTTCCCAGGATCCCAACGCCGCGGCGGGGAGGTTGAGAGCCGGTGGGACCGGCGGCGGGACTCTCCAAGCTCAGCGTGGGCCCGCTTCCCCCTCCACACATCCTCCATCCACTAGGCCTTCGCCCAGCGCGTTTGTCAATGAACGTGGCGCCGCCGCCTGGGCCCCGCCCTCCATTCTCTCTTATTGCCCAGGTGTCCGCTAATCAGGCGGAGCCGGTGGATTGCTTAGCCAATAGGGTGGTGTTTCGGACCAGGGCCTGATATCGCCGTTCTGATTGGCTTGATGGAGCATGATTGGCAGGCTAGCCCCCGCCTCACCCCCGCCCCCGCCCGGAGGGAGGCTGAGCCCCGGGCGGCGCTGTCCACACGCAGCGGGTCCTGAAAGCGGCTCCGGGGCGGCGCGGTGGCGCACTGTGCGCACCGAGCAGGCGGAGGGCTAGCGCCGGCGGCGGCAGCAGTAGCAGGGCGGGCGGTCAAAGCCTGCTGTGGCTCAGTCTCAGCCCCGGCAGCCCTGGCGGCCTTGGTGGAGGGGACCCTCCACTCTCTCCTCAGTTCTTCGCTCCACCGCCTGGTGCAGGCTCGGCGGCCGTCCCGGAAGAGGCAGCTGAAAGACAGTCGAGCCAGACGCTCTGAGGGAGGGCAGCAGGGATCGAAGAGTTGGTAGGCGTGAGGCAGATACCCAGGCGAGGAGGAGCCGGTCGCTGTTGTCCCCATTCCTGGTCCCAGCGATGGGGAAGCAGCGGGGGGCGCGGGAACTTTGAAGGCAGCCAGTCCCGGGTTTTGAGGGCTGCAAGCTCCTGGGGACTCCGGAGTGTCGGCCCCAACGTCAGTGGCGGAAGCATCTCCGAACTCGCTAGTACCCCTGCGCTGCCAGAGAGGAAGTTCTTTGCAACTTCGTCCCAGACGTCGGAAAGCCAGTTGAAGAGAGGCTGAGTGGGCAAGTCCGAACCACAGAGACTCAGAGAAGCAGAAAGAGAAAGGATCTGGTGGAGACCAAAGGGTCAAGGAGGGACCCTAGAGGCAGCGAGGCCGCGGAACGAGCCTGGCAGATCCCGCGTTTCGCTGCCCCCTGGGTGAAGCCAAGGGCTGTGTATTCCCGTGGCCTCCTCAAAGGCGCTCCTAACCCGAGCTAGGGGATCTTAGCCGTCCTGGAGGCGGGCCCCTACGCTATGCCCCCGAAGCCGCGGGCGCTTTGGCCGCAGCAACCCTGGGCTGGGCCCGGAGCGGCGGCTTGAGCCAGCCAGAGAGAGAAGCCAGCCAGAGTTGGGCGCCGGCTCCCAGCTCGACTGCGCTAGCGCCGTTTCCCGCCTCTCTGCGCAGCTCTCGGCAGTCTCCAGCCGGGAGACTCTCGGAGAGACCCCGAAGCTCCAGCAGTGATTTCTGAACCCAGTTCGCACGGTGTCCGGCCTGGTGGCGCGGCTTCTTAGCCGCCCTGGGCAGCCCCTTGGCGCCGGGAGGCGGCGGCGTGGGCCGGTCTGCAGTCTGGAGCGCCCCGATGGAAATACACTGTAAGCACGACCCGTTTGCATCCATGCATAGTAAGTAGGCGGCGAGCTCGCTTCTCTCACTCTCCGGCCGGGACCGGGTTGGGGGTGCCGGACCGTGGGGCAGGTACTAAGGCCGGGGGGGACCCCGGACCTGTGTAGCCTCTCAGCGAACTTTGCAAAGTGCAGGGCTTCCAGGCAGGGAACGTGGAACAACGCGTTCGGCCACTCAGGCCGGAGCACCTGGTCCGGGAATCCCGCCTCCGGCAACGCTTATTGTAGGCTGCGCGAGCTGCAGCCTTTTCCGCTTCTCTGGCAGCTACATCTCAGCGCGTCCGGAGAACCTTGGTTTGGATCCATGGAGGGCTCCGGGTAGGGCCAATTGGAGGGCACGAAGTTGTAGGGAGAGGTCAGCTCGAGTCTCACGCAGCGTCCCACGCCCCAACCCCGATGGCGCCTTTTTTAGCCATGGGGCTGGATCAAGACTGACGCTTTGAGGGAAAGCGAGGCCCTGACCAGTGCCTGTATGTGTGGAGAAAGAGGTTGAGTGCTAAGCGAGGACACCGGGTCCAGGGCTCCAAAGGCGTCCTGGAGTTGAGGAGGGGATTCGAAAAATCAACGAAGTAGCGGTCCCTGAGTTAAGCTTCTGATTAGGAGCCGGCCAGTTCATATAGAGACCCTTAAAGACCCCATTGGGTCCTTCTCTGCAGGACGCCTGCCTCGTCATGGCTTCTCCCCTTTAAAAAAAAAAATGAAAGAAAGAAAGACAGAAAAGAAAGAAAGAAAGAGAGAGAGAAGCCAATTAGTCACCACACAGGCGCCCCCGCCTTCTGAAAGACACAACGTGTGTAGGAGACGGGAAGGGTCATTTCGGGCGCGGGCAAGGCCCTCCTGGCTGCCTGACCCTCGGGGATCCTGCCAGTTCACCCATTAGCACAGCCTCCTGTGAGATGAGCGCTCCTCTCACGGTGAGTTAACGCCGGATTAGATTCGGAGATTTCAAGGAAATTCCAAGTGGAACGAATCGCGTTTTCCTCCTGCTCGCTGCAGCGCCAGACTGGAGGAAGGCGCCAGGATTTGGCAGCCTCCAGTTGGGTGCCCCGCTCGAGTCTGTGCCGGTTGAAGGTTAGAGAGTTGCTCCAGGGCTGGGGGGCCTTCCGGAGCCTGGTTCCTTTTAGGCAGCCTGGAATCCAGAATCCCCAGCCACGGCTCCCCTATTTAACAAAGGCTGCAGAGACCCGGCTGGAGAGAAGGCGAGCATTCCGGCTAGCATGTCTGCGTCTGCCACGGAGGGCTGAGTGGCCTGACAAACAGAGGAATGATGGTCTAGGCAACCAGGCTGGCTGCGGACAGGTCAGATTCTCTTTGTGTCAATTTCCAAAGTAAGCCTCCAAAGCGATGGAGAAATTTGTGCAAAGAAGCCACCTGCTCTGGACCCAGCCTAAACGATTCATCACCGTTTGGGGCCTGTGACCAAATGGTTTTCAGTCCATGGTGACTCCAGCACCCTCCACAGCCTTTTCCAGCTGGACTGCAGCCTGACTGTGGGGAGGCTCTGATATTCCAGAGTATGCCCCTGAACAGATGAGTTGGGGGCAATTCTCTGAGGGGTGGGCAAGCTCTTGGCTAAGCAAAGGAGTGACTAGGGAGACAAGATGGTGAGGACTAGCCCTTGCACTTCTTTCCTGGCTAGCAGGAATCTACAGGCCTTCACTGCCTCCTCCTGCTCAGAGCTCCCTGGTGGGTGGGGAGATAGCATCTGACCTAATGGTCTCTGGCTGTGCATCAGCAGGGAGAAGGCAGCTCCTTCCAGGTTCAGGTTAGCCAACTGCTAATGTCTGTGCCTCCTTGTCCAGCCTTCAACCTGCCCCCTCCTTGGGAAGTGCTCCCTCCCATTTTCAATCTCCCTGGCATGCACAGTGGGGGCTGGGCCCCAGCAAGCTAGCTCCAGAGCTGGTGCAAGCTTTGAGCCCTTGGCTTTCTGGAAATGCTCTCTATTCTGATGCCTAAAGATGTTTGCTTGCATAATGTAGGCCTGCTCTGGGGCCCAACTGTTTGGCAGTGGAGGTGGGGGTATAGTAAATCCTGGGAGGTGGGTGGGGTGGTAGGGGCTCAGACCAAGTTCCACCTCCTCATCTTCTTTCCTGGCCCTGGTCAGTTTCCTCTGGTATCTCTATCTGCCTCTACCCCCTATCTCCATCATTTCAAAGCAGGACAGCTTCTGTGGGGGAGGAACAGGCAAGAAATGGGCTTCTGAGTGTTGAGATACACTTACCCCCTAGTCAAGTCTCATCATTCTTATTAGTACCATAGCCTCCTGCTCCCCTTCTGAGATGTTTACCTCCCCCACTATCTTTACCAGTTCTAGAGCACTTTTATTGTCAGTGTCCTGAGTGTTGCCTATATCTTTAGCTACACCCATTTTACAGAATATGATACTGAGATCAGAGAGACATAAGGACTAATAGGAAGTTCACATGGTTCTTGGGTCTCTCACATTGTCCGAAAAAGGCATAAAAATGATGCTTCTGAGGATTCATGGAAAGAGATAGAGGGTCTCAGATTCCAGAGAGAGGGCAATGAACTGTGTAAGTGAGTACACCATGTGCAAAGCTCTCTCTCTGTCTAGTCCAACCGTGTCTGCATCCACAGCCTGCTGTCCATGTGTGCTGTCTATGCTTGGAGAGTCCATTAGGGAGATTTCATCCCTCTTTCTCTGTGCTCCTGTTTGTCTGTCTCTGCACCCCTTCATTCTTTTTCTCTGGTGCATCTAGGAGTTTAAATGATCCTGTGGGTTCTGGAGTTCAATCTGTGACTGAGTCAGCAAAGATCCATCCCCTAGGACCTTATGCCCAGACATTATCTTTAGAGTGCGGGCAGGGCTGCTGGTGGGCAGCATGCTGCTGTCAGAACCTGAGGAGCATCTGTGGAGGGTAGCCCCTTCCAGACCAGAGCCACAAAGACCCCAGGGGCATCTGCAATTCAATCTTTCTCTTCCCAGGCAAGTCCTGCTCAGTCTGCCCTGTAGGGGCTAGTTTATTTCCCATGTATCTGTGGGTCTGTTTCCTGGTCTCCATTTGATTTGTTTGCAACTGTCTCTACATCAGTCTCTCTAAATCCCACCTGCCCTGAAAAGTGTAGCTGAGTCCCCGTTTTCCCTAGAAACCCTTCCTTCCATGGGATATACCCTGACTATGGAGTGCACAGGAAGTAGAGGCTGGGACTTGGGTTTTCCAAGGAGTTGCAGGGCTGGAGCTGGGGCCCCTGGAAACAAAAATCCCTTTCACGGGAGTCCCTAGTCCCAGAGGCTCCCTTCCTGGGCTTCCTCCATTTTTTAATCTTGTTGTTTGCTGCTGTATATCACATTCACCTTTCTTTTCTTGGCCTGTTCTAGCTTGTCCATTCTTTTTTCTTCTCTGCCTGCCTATTCTGCTGCCTCCCTTTCAGGTTCTGTCTCCTTACTCTCTGTCTCATTTAGTTCCCACCCTTGCACTCTTCTTCACAGACCTCTTTTTTCCTCTTTTCATTCCCTATCCTGACTCCCTTCTCTAAGACTTTGAGCTTTACTTCTTCCCAATCCCAGAGTAAATGGCCTTCCTTAGACCACAGTTGTAATTCTTCTTCTCATTACCTTCAAAGAGCTCTATTGGCTAGGAGTGTGACTAAGGCCGAGATGGCCAAGTGGACTTGGGGCTTTTCTAGGAATTAGAGTGAGTAAGAGGCTCCCAGGTCATTCTAAATCTGGTATCAGCTCTGGACCTGTGGATCAGTCTCTGAAAGAGCATTAGAAACTCAGCCTTGTGGTCAAGGATAGAGGGTTTGGGGACTGCTACCATCTAGAGAGATCAGGTTCCAGAAGACCCTTGTTTTTTGTTTTTTGGTTTTTTTTTCTATTATACAAAATAGCCTTCAAAGCTAATAAATATCCTGCAAGACTGCTTTTGGAATTTAAGTCCTCTGAAAGTTGGCACTGTGTTTTAGGCAGAAAGTCTCAATTGCCAGTGATATAGGGAATAGGCTATTGCAGATGGGACATAATGCTTCGACTCCCAGATCATATCAAAAGTGTTCTAGGTGTTTTAACTCCCTTTGCTCTTTGTCCTTTTCCATATGAGCTCATACCAATTTTGAATTTACTTTCTTTTACTTAAATCAAGCCTAGTCTCAAAAGATCTGTACAACCTGTTTTTATTAGCTTTTTCTAGCCCCAGAACAAAGCCTTATAAAGGCTCTTGACCAGGGTTGCTGCAGTCTTTCTGTTTTAGGTAAACTATCCAGTTATGTATGATTTAGGGGGAGAGGGCTGGGACTGAAAAATCTTGTTGGGAATGATTTTCTCTTTTCTTATCTCTAGAGTGTTTTAGAATAATCAAAACGAATTAAATTCATTTTGAAAATCAGAGAGAAATTCAGCTTAGAACTAGAACTTAGTATTGAGGTTATCTATAAAATTATGTTTTTCCTTGAAATAAGCCTGAACTTGGAAATTTTGGAATATATTCACAGGTCACTTCAGTGGATGGCATGGACAGGTTTTTAGGAAATAGATTATGTTCTGATTGTTTCTGCACTCTCTGTAACATATGCTATTCATGAACCTGAGAAGTATTTCCAAGTATTTGGAAAATAGCCAAGAAGAGGCAGCTATTTTATGTCTTAGAATTGGAGTGTATATGTGTGTGTGACCTCTGACACGTCTTGGCTTCCCTGGTATAGTCCAGTCCCAGCCCGATCCTGGTTTAGGGGAGGTTTCCTCTTCCTTGGCTTCTGAGCTACTAACAACTTTAGCAAATGCTTGGATTTGGCTTTTGGTTCCAGTCTTCAGCAAAGTCAGTTAGTGGCTGATTAATAACTATAAGGTTAATGCTGTTGCTACAATGGATCACTTTATGTTTACTGGTGGTTTTACTTAGGTCTTCATTTTCCTTCTGTCCCCGTTTCCCTTCAGATGGATCTTGATGCAAGAAAAAGAAGCATACTTGTGGAGGAGGCACTTTCCCAGACTTCATTTACTTGAAATCTATCCCAGAGCCCTTGTAAAACCTAGGACTCAAAGATTTCTTTGGCTTCTTTATTTTCCCCTGAACCAAATTAAAGCTGTACGTCAATTGTAAAATACTCCAGAAATTCTAGGGAAAGTCTCTTATAACAAATCCAGATACAGTGGAGTGGAATGTGCTGTATGTAGAAGATCCTATGACACATTTCTTTTGTGTGCTCTGAGCAGGTATAGTGGTCTAGTCTGCATGTCAGCTTTATCTTCTTAAAGGAAGGATTTTTAACAAGGCAGTGGTTGGGTTTCTTCTCATTAGTCTTCATGTGATGTCTAAAAAATATTTTTTAAGTCCTTAGCCCTTGAATTATGTTTATGACTATTTTTTTTCTGAGATATAGGTTTATTGGAGTAGTTCCTTTCACTTTTAATGATAATCATTAAAAGGAAAACAGTTTCCTTTTTTTCTCTTCAAATTTGACGTATTTTAAAACATATTTTATCCCCAGGATCTTCCTTAGACTTCAACATCGTGTAAGTTATGCCCCTTTAATATAGATTGGGGTGTTTTGTTGCTAAAAATAAATTATAAGGAAAATGCTCGTAACTAAAGGAAACATAGTATGGGGATGCTTGCTGTCAATAGCTTAGTTGACTGGCTGCCGATGTACAAAGGCTAAGATTAATGTTAGGAAGCAATCTGGGGTCCTTGTGTAATCTGCACAATAGGACTCTAGGCATAAGACATCCAGCCTGCCGGTTACTTGTGATAAGAGAAGTGCTGGGTGCTCACAATGATGCTTCTACTGTATGACAGGTTCTAACCACTCTTTCCCTTTCCTTTTGTTTCTAATCTGTTTCAGGACATGGAGGAGTGAATCAGCTTGGGGGGGTTTTTGTGAACGGACGGCCACTCCCAGATGTAGTCCGCCAAAGGATAGTGGAACTTGCTCATCAAGGGGTCAGGCCCTGCGACATCTCCAGGCAACTTCGGGTCAGCCATGGTTGTGTCAGCAAAATTCTTGGCAGGTAAAGGCAGGAGCTCCAGGCTTCCCTTGATCTTTCAAATAAAGACCTAAAACATGACCCAGCAGCTATGATATGTGTCAGTGTCATAGTGAGAATCATGGCAGCGTTTTTCTCAGCACACATAGTACTTTAGAGTTTGCAAAGCTCTTTAGAGGCCATCCAATTCAAAGTAGTCCTGGGAAATCCCTGTATCAAGTGACATGTGGAATAGGGTGACCTAGTCAGGAAGGATGACATGTTTTCTGAAAGCCTGATGAATTGTTCCAAAGAACTCAAGAGTAAGAGGCTCTTGGGAATTTCCCCTATATATCTTATATCAGCGAGGGCCCTGAGCTGGACTGGGTGAAAAAATCTTTAGATTGTAATATGACACAACCAGAGTTCAGCATTTCATTTCAATGTTTTCAAAAAACACTTTCCACTTTTAAAAGTCAGCTGTCATTTTCAGTTTTGGGCTATTAGCAACCTTATTAGGCTGCAGTATTTCCCTTCTCTGTGTTTTGTTTCCTTCATAGTGACAGGCACCCTAAGTATATATTAAATTAGAGAGGAGGAAAAACAAACGAACAAACATTAACTCTCAAATCTGACATTTGAAAGTTGCCACTTGACCTGGCGATTTGTTGCAAGCAAAATACTAACAATGACGATTCTCCCAGAGGGCTGTACAGCCTTTTAGCACTCTGGTTTATTCTCTCAGTAACCTCAGCATGGTCCAGTAAAGCATGTTTTGAGTTGAGGAAACAAACATAAGGAGATGAAGTGACTGACCCAGGTAGGCCTAAAGGACTCCTAGGCCAGACTTGTCTCGCCACACTCCCTCAACAAAGCCACGGGTTTGTTTGCCTGCTAGTGTAGTGGTTCTAGATATGCCAGGGCAGGGAGGAGCATTTCTTGGATTTAGCTGTTCTGTGCTTTCTTTTGATTTCTTTCCCTGGGTCAGAAAACAACCTATGCCCTGTATCTTGCATTATGGTTTACAAACAGATACCTGAAGAGAACATAAACATTTTGAAGTCTATTAGTGACACTGTGACTTTCTTCTTGCTCCTTTCCTTTCATCTGCTGGAATTCAAGAAATTCGCTCAGATGGAGGAGCAGCAGTTTCTAATAGCCTTGAGGAGCCTTGCTTGAGACCAAGGGGAGATGTTTCAGGGCCAGGGGGCTGGCAGGTCCTTTAGGGATCTCAATCCCTTTGTTTATTGCACACTCTCTGTCCCAGTGCTGGTCCTTTCAGCTGTGGGGGCTGCAGTCTCCACTCATGTTTAGCACTCAGGAAGCAAAGGAGCCCCCGATAGAGTGAAGGGAGGAACATAGTGTACCAACATGGTGTTCTTGTTAGATAGCTGTTTTAGACAAGAGGATGAGAGAGAGGGAGGAGAAGAAGAAAAGTAAAAGAGGGTGCAGAAAAGAGAAAGAGAAAAAAATCATTTTAAAAAGAAATAGAGGCTCGGCACCTGTGGCTCAGTGGGCTAAGGCGCCAGCCACGTACACCTGAGCTGGTGGGTTCAAATCCAGCCCGGGCCGCCAAACAACAATGACGGCTGCAACCAAAAAAAAAAAAAAAATGGCCGGGCGTTGTGGCGGGCGCCCGTAGTCCCAGCTACTTGGGAGGCAGAGGCAGGAGACTCGCTTGAGCCCAGGAATTGGAGGTTGCTGTGAGCTGTGATGCCACGGCACTCTATCCAGGGTGACAGCTTGAGGCTCTGTCTCAAAAAAAAAAAAAAAAGAAAAAGAAATAGAGAAATGAGAAATGAAGTCGCACAAAATAGAAGGAGGGAGAAAGAGAAAAAGAAAAGAGAAGTATTTTAGTGAATTTCAGCATCAGACTTCCAGGGCTAAATGGCTCTTAGATATCTTTTGGTGGAACCTCTTTATTGTACTGAGGAAGAGGGAGAGAGAAAGAAGGCCCTTCCTTTGTTTATGCTCGAGACATCTTTGCTGAGCGGACATTTTGCTCGGTATTTGAAATCTTCTCAGGGTATAAGACACTGAGCTCTTTTTAGAGGGGACATCCAAAGGCGGGGTCCTTCCTCACGTTCTAGTGCTCTAAAGACTTCCAAATCTCCCATGGAGACTGAGTGGGACAGGGACCCTTCCAAGCCCAGCTGGCATCCTCCCCTGGCCTGGAATAGACTTGTCACTAGGTAGAGTGGCACTTGGAAGTTATGTGCCGCTCCGGTGCCTGGCCGTTTAAGTTGTCAACAATAAATTGGAATTTCATAGCTCATTATTTTCATAACTAAGAACCACAGTGGACAAAATGTCATTCTAATTAGAACTGCCTTTTAAGAAGCAAGTTCAGCCCTAAAACAGAGTGACTGGGGATTTCTGAACTGGGGCTGTTTGATCCACAGATTTTCTGCCTTTTTTTTTTTTTTTTTTTTGGTCACTGAAGAATTTGATCGGTACATAGGAGGTGACAGATTGCAGAGAGCATGTGGTGTATAGTGGCGGTGTGGCAAGGCAGGCAAAGTCCCTGGGGCAGGCAGGAACCCCCACCCCCATCATCTCAGGAAGGTGGGCGGTCTGCCAGGAGTGTGGTATTCAGTCCACAGAGCTCAAGGCTTCAGAGGGGCTTGAGAGGTATAGCTCGGCAGCATGTGAGGCCAAGTTAAATCCACCCAGAGCTTGGCTGTTGTCTTTTTTCACTTTTCACGGGAGCCTGGTTGGGAGGCTCAGGTCACTTGGAATTGGGTGGTATGTTATATAGAAATAATAAACATTTGGGAGTTTTAATCCTCAGCACATGCTCTTTATTTTATATTTTGCAAAGCTTTTTCTTAACTTTCTGTATTTCTGTCTTTACAATAGCCTGTAAGGGAAGCAGGGCACACATCCTTCCTCTATCACGTAAATGAGATAACTGAGGCCTACGGAGGCCAAGTGATTGGCCAAGATCACACAGCCAGTTAATGTCAGAGCCACTGACTAGCACCTACACCTCTTGACTTATAAACTAATGCTCTCTGCACTGACTGAAGGATACTGCGTGTTGGTGGTTGCTGTTCATCTTTTGTTTGTAAAGCCAAAGGGCTGCACGGCTGTTTTGATAAGATGAAAGGATAATTGTTATTAAGTCTGAATCCTCACTTGACCCTGTTGGGGTTTCAGCAGTGTCAGGGTTGCCTTCAAAGTGCCTGGCCCATGTATCAGTCAAAGGAAAGACAGAGACATCTCATGTCAGGACCACAGCCTCCCCTGGTTGGCACTGCTCAGGTGGGATGGGGAGGGAGGCCCAAGTGCTGCCAGGAACTAACCGTGGAACTGAGGGCTGGAGGCAGGGGCTTCAACCTGCTGCCCTCTCAGAGCTGCAGTGTGAATATTGCCTTCCCATTCAACTAACATGTTTGAGTTTCCAGCCCAGGGTTGTCTATGTGTCTGTAACTCCTTCCCTGAGATTGTGCCTGCCCTAACAGATGCTCGGTAACGACTGACTGAGGGACTGACTGAATGAAAAGTGCATATGAAAATGCCTAGTAAACAGTAAAGCATTTGACAATTGCAAGGGATCATTAGAATTACTATTTTAAATTTTATAATCAAAGCAGCAATTTGCTGTATCAGGAAGAGTGTGGGATTCAGAGTCTGATTTGAAAGCTGGGGCTGCCTCTAACTTATGGAGAGAGTTGGGCAGGTCACTTAGTCTTCTGATCATTTATTTTCCCTTCTGTAGAGCCCTGTAGCCTCATAGGATTAGTGTGAAGATCAAGATAATTTGAGGAAGAGCTCTGTATACTTTAGAGGGCTGTGCCTAAATAACGAGTTATGCTATGATAAAAATTGACTTTCTATTGTAAAATTGGTGGCACAATTGGAGGCTGCAGAGATTGTGGCGTGCCCTGATTTAAGTACTTTTCTAGACTTCTGGCATAAAAAAGCATTTTCTTGGATTTTTAAAATAACTTTGTGAGCAATGAGTTTTTCAGCAATTACAGGAAAATTGCTGAAAGCAATTTTTTAAAAGGAAGGAGGATAAGTTGAATTTTGCCTTATGGTCAAAATTTGTAAATGACTCACTCTTCTCAATGAAAAATAGAATTTTCACTTCCACATCACTGCTCTCAAATTATTTCATCTTTTCTAGAATATCCACTAACTTGGCCCTAGCCAGACTTACTCAGATGAGAATTTTAGCATCTCTATAACTGTGACTAGTCATTGTTCCTGGGTAATATTTCCCACCTGTCTCAGAATCTCCCCTTTCCCTTACCTATTATAAACTCTTTTGGGTTTAAAAATTACAAGTCATTTCCAAAATGTCTTTTTGGTTAAAAAAAAAAGTTCAACTGCAAGATAACCTTCTAGAAGAGGAAATCAAGAAGTCCTCTGTAAATATTGAGAGAGACATCCAGTGACGGCTCAGATTCAGAAAAGGAATCAAATCATTTTTCTCCCCTGAAATGATCTTTCATGGCACTCTCCTCCCCGGTCTCCGTTTTACTGTAAACCCTGACATTCTATTTTCGTTAACGAGGAAAAGCTGATAGCATGGAAATGTCCTTAGAAATAGCCATTTACCTCAGGGGAGGTCCCTGGAAGAGCTGCCATGACTTGTGGTTGGTTTTTCTGATTGCTTAGCTTTTGACTTACAACACACATTTTCAGTTAATTCTGGAATTCAATAATCCTTTCAATTTTACACTAGGGTTATTATTTTTCTCTTATAGGAAAACAAGTTGCGTTTTGGGGGACAGTTTCACAGAGTGCTGGGGATTCTGCTCCAGAGTGGGGGAGCCGACAAATTAAAGTATAAGCCAACTTGCTGGGAAAATTTTAGTTCAGGAGGCTGGGCCACAGTCCTGGCATGGCCGCTGGATCTTGTGTGGCCCTAAGGAAGTTGTTTAAGCTCTATGAATCTCAGTTTTAGACCGGTAGATGAGGACCTATTCATTTATTTGCTCATTCATTCATTCATTCAAAACAATGTATGTGCTTTAGAATTGTTGAAGATCAAATGGGAAAACAGATTTGAAAATTTTTTGTGGACTTAAAAATGGTAGATGAATATGAAAGAACTTAGTTAATGTACAGCCTCCTATCCATTACATGTACAGCACTGTCCATTAGAAATATAATGTGAGGCTTGGCGCTCGTAGCACAGTGGTTATGGCAACAGCCACATACACTGAGGGTGGCGGGTTTGAACCCAGCCCAGGCCAGCTAAACAATGACAACTGCAACAAAAATAGCCAGGCGTTGTGGCAGGCACCTGTAGTCCCAGCTACTTGGGAGACTGAGGCAAGAGCATCACGTAAGCCCAAGAGTTGAGGTTGCTGTGAGCTGTGATGCCACAGCACTCTACTGAGGGTGACATAGTGAGACACTGTCTCAAAAAAAAAAAAAAAAGAAATGTAATGTGAGTCATTTATGCAATTTAAAGTTTTCTAGTAGCACATTAAGAAAACTGAAAAGAAACAGGAACCATTAACTTTAATTATTTTGTTTAACCCAATATGCAAAAATTATCATTTCAACATATAACCAATAGAAAAATTATTAATGAGATATTTTACATTCTTTTTTTGTACTAAGTTTTAAAAATCTGGTGTATGTTTTATGTTTATAGTACATCTTGATTCAGACCAGACACATTTTTTTTTTTTTCCTGAGACAGAGTCTCATTCTGACACCTGGGTTAGAGCACAGTGGCATCATCATACTGCAACCTCAAACTCCTGGCCTCAATTGATTGTCCTACCTCAGCCTCTTAAGTAGCTGGGACTACAAGCATGTACCACCACATGCTATTTTTTTTTAGTTTTTGTAGAGATGGGGTTTTGTTGTGTTGTATGCTGGTCTTGAACTCCTGGGCTCACGTGATCCTTCTGCCTTGGCTTCCCAAGTGCTGGGATTACCGGTATAAGCTACTGTGCCCAGACTAACCACGTTTCAGATATTCAAAAGCCACTTGTGGCTGGTGTTTACTGAACATGCAGATCTGGATGTTTCCTGGAGAGAGTAGCCTGTTATTTTGTTGCCAGTTTCCCATGGCTAAGTTCCTTTCTCCTTGGGTTGTAGGTATTATGAGACCGGAAGCATCAAGCCTGGGGTAATTGGAGGATCCAAACCAAAGGTCGCCACGCCCAAAGTGGTGGAAAAAATTGCTGAGTATAAACGCCAAAATCCTACCATGTTTGCCTGGGAGATCAGGGACCGGCTGCTGGCGGAGCGGGTGTGTGACAATGACACGGTGCCTAGTGTCAGTTCCATCAACAGGTGAGCAGCTGGTGCCTGTGGGTGGCTAGAGACCTGGGGGGCAGTGGGGTCCTGGAGGTTCTGTGTACATCTGCCCTGAAATCTGGTCTCTTCTTTTCCCAAGGCCCTTTATGGCTTATTGGACAGAAGGAGATGCTAGTGAGGCCTGTTGGGGGGGGGTTTCTGCTACCTTTCCTTTCTTCTCACCAAAGTGGCTGGGAGTCCTAGCCTAGGGAAAAGGGGCCATGCCAACACTCTGGCTGCTTGAGACTCTTCTGAGCCCAGAGTGATTTCTAGCATGCCTTTCACTGCCCACCTATATGTGTGGAGCACATTGAAGTGAATTGTTCTGACTATGCCTTCATAAACTATCCCTGTAAGCCTGAGCTCTAGGTCTTAGCATTGGCTCATCTCAGAGGTTCCCAGGAAGAAAATTCTGCCTCTAGGGATTGGGCAGAGGTTGAGCTAGTGAGTAAGGTGAACAGAGGCCTGACTTGGAGTTGGGAGACTTGGCTCACAAGCTTGACTTGGGACTTTGATGAGGCTCTTCCTCTCTCTAAGAATGTGGGACCCTGGTGGTTCTGATGCAGGTCTTCAGCGTCCAAGGGTGTCGTTCAGGATGCTAAGGTGCTCTGGAATTAGGGGATTACCTCTTCCTCAACTCCCCTAAATTTTGCACATGGAGAAAAAGAACCAGAGAAACACCCTAGGTCCAGGTAGAGGGTCTTCCTGGGGGCCAGAATGGCTCCCTCTTCTCCCTGTTGTGATCCAAGGTACAACAATCGCCACTTTCTGAGTTTTAAAAATAAATACCTGGAGCAATGCTTTCTATGGTGCATTTTCAACTCCATTTAAACTCAAAGTCAGGGATGCAGTTGTGAGATGAACAGAAATGATTGTTCTTAAACTCTGCAGAGAAAGGAGAATCTAGCAGACTGAAAATGTGAACAGTTCGATTTCTCCAAGGTTATTCCCTACCATCACCCATACACAGTCTGTCTGGGCAGGGCATGCTCACCCCCAGCAGAAAGACTTGGTCAGACTAGAAGTCTCTGAGATCCCTTCTGGTCCTGGCAGGTCTTTCTGCAATGGCTCAAATGCACAGACTCACCATATGCATCATGTTGACATTTTAAATACTGCTGTTTCCTAAACAGCAAACCTTTACAGAGGCCCTGACATTATGCAAGGTGTGGAGGGAATTGAGGGGAATCAGGCACACAGTTCTCAGTCTCTCCTGGAGGGGCTCCTCATCCAGGGTGGGATTCAGACATGCACTTGGAAGTCTGGACCACAAGGGCAAAATTCCTGAGGAGTTAGTAATGTTTATGGTGAGTTTTGGAAAAATAGCTCCTTTTATTTTTCTGGATTATGGGGCTCCAGTATGTTTTGTGAGTCCTCTACTTCTGACTTACTGTAGAATTTCCATGATAAATGGCTCAGCACCCGTAGCTCAGCGGTTAAGGTGCCAGCCACATGTACTGGGGCTGGAGGGTTCAAATCGCCCCCCCCCCCAGCCTTTTAAACAAACAAAACAAACAAATAAAAAAGTAGCCAGGTGTTGTGGCAGACGACTGTAGTCCCAGATACAAGGGAGGCTGAGGCAAGAGAATCGCCTGAGCCCAAGAGTTTGAGGTTGCTGTGAGCTGTGACACCACAGCACTTTCCCGAGGGCAACATAGTGAGACTCTGTCTCAAAAAAAAAAAGAGAAAAGAATTTCCATGACACACAGTGACATGGCAGTTGGCCTGATCTGCAGAGGAACCGCTGTCAAACCCCTGGCAGGTCAGCCTTCGGGGACCCACAGTTTCCCAGGATAGGGAGCACATGTAATTGGTGAGTTGCAAGATAACTTTAGGTTGTCCCTGGGGATCACAGACTCTAATGCCTTACATGAGGACAGGCAGATATGATAATGAAGGAAGCAGGCCAGGCATAAGACATGTGCCAGACTCTTTCCTATTCTTCAAGAGAAGCTGGAAACCAGAACTTTTGTATACATATATATGTATGTTTGTGTATGTGAAATCTCTCTCTTTCTCTCTGAGAGACAGTCTTACTCTGTTCCCTGGGCTAGAGTGCTGTGGTGTCATCATAGCTCACAGCAACCTCAAATTCCTAGGCTCAAGCGATCCTCCTTGCTCAGTGTCCTGAGCACCATCATGCCTGGCTAATTTTTCCTATTTTTTGTAGAGACAGGGTCCCTCTGTCTTGCTCAGGTTGGTCTGGAACTCCTGGTCTCAAGCAATTTCCGACCTTGGCCTCCCAGAGTGGTAGGATTGCAGGAGTGAGTGAGCATGCCTGGCCAAAATCTCTATATTTTTAAATGGAGGTAACTAATTTCAATTTAAAAAGTGCCTTTTGGGACAATCATAACCCATTCGTAGAGTGCAGGGTTATGTCCTCCATAATGTAAGGATGAAACTATTTTATGATAGGTTTATGTTAATGTATTTTGGAAAAGTATAAATACCACAACAAACCAGTGAGTTTGTGAACTTTGTGAATCCACTTGATACCACCCTCACTTATAGTAGGGAACTACAATTGCCTTATAAAATATATTTATTTAAGTCAAAAAGTAAGTTATGTGAAAGAAACGTAAGAAGCAAATAGAAGAGTAGTTACAGATGTGGCAAAGGCCTTGAGAGATGTGGAGTGAATGGCCTAGGGACATTACCGATCCGTGATACCCTCTGCTTGGAGCTGGGCCATGCACATGTTCTGAGTGTTAGCTTCCACAGCCATGCTCGCCTCAGGGACTTCCAGTGTCCTGGTCCGAAGCTGTGGCCACTCTGGCTGTGCCGCTAAGATTTTTTCACACTTGTGGTCTCCTGTGGTCATCAAGGCCTGACTCTATCCTGTGGCAGGAACAGAAACCACGGCACAGATGGGGAGTGCAGAGGAAAGTTACTTAGAGATAGAGATAGGAGTAGAGCTCGGGTCTCTGGAAGGTACGAGGGCTAGTCTCTTTCCACTGCTGTCTTGTAGGACTCTGTGAGTGGCAAGACTGAGGATCTGTGAGAAGAGAAGCAAGGGGGGAGTTAAAGGATCTTTTCCATTTCAGATCCTCACCGGCTGTCTGCCCATTCCCTCTCATCCCTGGCCCTTCCCAGTGCTCCTTTCTGGGGGCTTCTCTTGGGAGCATTCTCTGACTCCTCATTGCCCTCTTCAGTGATAGCTCACTTAGTGGGAGACAATCTCCTGCCATGGCATTGCCCACCCCTCACCCCCAGAGAGCCTGAGCCAGCCCAGCATCCAGCTTTATTTTCCATGTGAAGGCAAAGCTCCCATTACATTCTGATGGATGCAGCTTCTAAGTACTTGCCTTTTCAATGTCAGGTTGTAAGAGGGTCTACAGCTCTCTCCCAGCCCTTGCCTCCCTTGGAGGAAACTTCCCACTCTTCCCCTATTTCAAACAGCTAGGGAGGAAGTGGTGACTGGATTTGTAGCTCTTCTGGTGGCCACAGGGTCTCCACTGTCCACCCCTAGAAGTGTGTACTTTTTTGCTGTTTTCAGCAGGACTCACTTGGGAGACCACAACTGACAAGGGATTAACAACACTCAACTAGTTCTGCTAGGTTTGTGAGAGATTTCCTGAGAACAAACCACTATATTCATTTGACTTTTTTTTTTTCTTTTTGAGACAGAGTCTCACTTTGTCACCCTAGGTAGAGTGCTGTGGCATCATAGCTCACAGCAACCTCAAATTCTTGGGCTCAAGCGATCCTCTTGCCTCAGCCTTCCAAGTAGCTGGGACTATGGGCACCTGCCACAATGTCTGACTATTTTTAGAGATGGGGTCCTGCTGTTGATCAGGCTGTTCTCGAACTCTCGGGCTCAGTTGATCCACCCATCTTGGCCTCCCAGAGTGCTAGGATTACAAGTGTGAGCCACCTCGCCCGGCCCTCTCATTTGACTTCTTAAAGACACATGTGTGGTGGGCTGCTGCGCAATCCACATGAGGGATTCTTGGAATCCAGTCTGAGTGTCAGTTGGAGGTGGCCATTCCAGAGCTGACCCAAACAGTGGGTGAAAGGGAGTCTCATGGCTCTGAATCCAGGGCCATGTGGTGCGGACTAACAGTGGCATTCCCAGTTAGAGGGTCAGCTGTATTTAGCACAAACTGGCTGTTGTCATGTGATTCCAATTTTTCAAAAGCTGGAAATCAGGTATTATTTATGAGAAGTCTCCTAACTTGTAAATATTAATAACTCATTCAAATAAAAATAAACATAGTGTATAGGCTAAACAAAACTTGTTCAGGGCTGGCTGTGGCGTGGGAAAGATAATCTGTTAATTCTGGTCTTAATTCTAATTTCAGTGATAAACCCTCTAAGATGATTTACACATCCCTTATTTCTTCTCCGTGAGAGTTGCAGGCTTGGGTGCCACCTGTGGGCCCCATCCCACCTTGGCTGATTTGGACCCCTGGTTTTTTGATTCTCAGCATAGCTGATGGACAAGCTTCTTAACTGCACCAATGACAGTTTGATCAGTGCCATAGACATGGGTGTTTCTTCAGCCTTATCTCCCCATTTCCTTTTTCAAGGGATCGTGATTTTTCTCTTTCAATGTAATTTTGTCAAGGATGATGGGGGATGGTGGTGAGAAGACGTAGCCTTTCAAAGGAAGGGGAGTGATGCTTACCTAGGATTCTTAAATTTCCGTAATACATAAAATTTTTCAGAATTTTAAGCCTTGAATTCTAAATGGATTTTGAATTCAAATAGGCTTTTATGGCTCATATAGGAAGCAGTTGGCAGAGAGATCCCTTTCCTTTGAAAGTGGCTCAAAGAAAAGTGCTCAGGCATGAGAACTGGGAGTCTGGGCTGATTTACTGTGTGACTCCAGGCGAGTCACTTGAGCACTCAGGGCTTTAATTTCCTTATCCATAGGCACAGTTTGATTGCTGAGCCCTCTCCAATGTTGAACAATCTAGGATGTTCATACAGTATGACATCCACCGTCATGCTCTTAACTAAGCAAAGTAAAGGATATGCCTTTTAGCGTTGACTGTCAATTTACCCCATCTCTGGCTTAGAAGAAGTCTTGAGTGTGCTCTTACTGCGGCAAGTCTTGATGATAAATTGCATTTTTTTTATTTTTATTTTTTAAAAAATTGCTATGATTCAATTATAATCTTGTTTCTACTACTATTTCTTCTTGATGGAAGATGATACTCTGGGTTTTTACTTGGCAGCTGCTGCAAGCAGATGGGCAAAATCTCTCACCCCTGGAGACAGTTTTGGAGAGTTCCCTATGATTCTGGGATTCCTTATAAAGGGTAGCCCCACTGCAGCTTTAAAGTAGGGTGTGAGGATGGCTACTTTCCCCACCCTATCTTCCAATGGGACCTCATGTGCTTTTTAAAGCAAATATATGAACTTTTAAAGGTTGAAACTGTCAGGCCAGGTGAGGTGGCTTATGCCTATAATCCTAACACTCTGGAAGGCTGAGATGGGTGTATTGCTTGAGGTCGGGAATTTGAGACCAGCCTGAGCCGGAGAGTGACCCCATCTTTAAAAACTAGCTGGGTGTCGTGGAAGGCACCTATAGTTCCAGCTACTCGGGAGGCTGAGGCAAGACAATCACTTGAGCCCAGGAGTTTGAGGTTGCAGTGAGCTATGAGGCCACGGTACTCTACCGAGGGTGACACAGTGAGACTCTGTCTCAAAAAAACAAAAAACTAAAGGTTGAAACTGTCATTAACCTTTATGAACACACCACTGAAAATAATATCTAACATTTATTGAGCACTTACTATGAAGTATCCACTATTCTAAGCAGATAATTTAATCCTAATAATAACTCTAAGAGATAGGACTGATTCTTAGTCCCATTTTGCTGATATAGAAACAGGAAGAGAGAAGTAATTTAGCCAGGGTTGTGTAGTTGGTAAATTGCAAGGCTGGAATTCAAACTCTAGTAGTCTGGTTCTAGAGATTGTACCTTCAATCACTACACTACAGTTGCCTGTCAATGCTTTATAACAATTAATAATGCTTTACTAGTGATATTTATAAACATTTTTTAAATGAGGAAAACATCATTTTCTTTGCTTTGCTTATGTACAGATTTAATGGGCATACATTGCTTTGAAAAGTTAATACTTTAAGCTGAACTATAGTGATAGTATGTCTATTTCACCATATATTTATATATGAATAAAGTATATTTATACTACAAACAGTAAACACCTGAATTATATTTATAATATAAACAGTATTTGAGGCAACATTTAAGCATAAAAGCCCCTTTTGGATATTTCTAAACATGCACAGGAATGTTGGCATAGTAGAAATACACCAAAATGTGGTTTTAGATGTTTTTATACTTTTCCATGCTGTCCAAATAGGCTACAATGAGCACATATTACTTTTCTAACGAAGAAAACACTTTAATAAATGTCCTTTTAAAGGGTAATAGTTTGAGCCTGGAATAGAACTTTGCCAAAGGAGCTGAACATATGGTTCTGACCCCCTCTTCTTCCAAATGCCAGGGAAGGAACTTTCTTGTAGATCCCAAGGGACTTTTAGCTTGTTCTGCTGCTCAGAGATTCACTGGGCCTGTGGCCCTATCGAGGCCCCATACATTGTCCCAGCTGGAAATCTGCAGCCTAAGCTCCCTAGAGCCCAAGGACATATAAAAGGACATCAGAGCTGCCAGGTGGCAAAAGGAAGGCAATACAGCTGTTACCTCTTTTATATACTGGCCTTTCCCATAAGATTTTTTTTTTTTTTTTTTCAGTTTCTGACCGGGGCTGGGTTTGAACCCGCCACCTCTGGCATATGGGGCCGACACCCTACTCCTTTGAGCCACAGG
>CAUYRH010152458.1:0-22082 GCA_963574655.1 Perodicticus potto
TAAATCATAGCTGTGTACATTAATGCAATCATGAAGTGCAATGTGCTAGTTTTATATACAATTTGAAATATTTTCATCAAACTTATTAACATAGCCTTCATGGCATTTTCTTAGTTATTGTGTTAAGACATTTATATTCTACATTTAGTAAGTTTCACCTGTACCCTTCTAAGAAGCATCATAGGTGTGATCCCATGAATTGCCCTCCCTCCACCCGTCCTCCCCCTTCTCCACCCCTCCCTTGCCCCTTTCCCCATATTCTTGTGCTATAATTGGGTTATAGCCTTCATATGAAAGCTATAAATTGGTTTCATAGTAGGGCTGAGTACATTGGATACTTTTTCTTCCATTCCTGAGATACTTTGCTAAGAAGTATGCTGCTTCTTTAGCTCTACAGGCGTTGGACACCGTGTGGCTGAGCTTCTGGGTGGAGAGGAGGGTCGTGAACCCGTGTGTATTATGTACACACCCACTGCATTGCTGACAAGTGGGCCCAACATAGATATTCTGACTGGCTGATGTGTTCCTTAATCCACATTTAAAAAATTTTAAATTATTTATTCCCTTTAGGTTTTTGGTTTTGGAAAAGTATTTGTTTTCCGTGAAGTAACAACTGAATCGGAAATAGAATATGATGAAACTCACCAAAGATGATTTTTCCATAATGATAATCTTACATTAATCTTACATTCTATTTTCAACTACATTTGTTTAACTACAGAACTTATATATTAGTTTTTATTCAAAGTGGGAAAGTATTACAATGTAGTGCATTTTATAATATCATGCTTAAAAATGGTAACTTTATGTGTATCTAAAAGTTACCTGTTTTTCTTTTTTTTCTTTTTTTTTTTGGAGACAAAGTCTCATTCCATTGCCTGCCATTGCGTCATTAAACTCACAGCAACCTCAGTCTTTGGGGCTCAAGTGATCCTCTTGCCTCAGCCTCTCAAGTAGCTGGGACTACAGGCACTTGCCACAATGCTGAGCTAATTTTTCTACTTTTGGTAGAGACAGGGTCTCACTCTTGGTCAGTCTTAAACTCTGGAGCTCAAGCAATCCACCTGCCTCAGTCTCCCAGAGTGTTGGGATTACAGGCATTAGCCACCTCAAACAGCCTGAAAGTTACCTCAAAAAGGAAGAAATATCTGCTTGAGAATAACAACAGATGATAATTATATGAGTTGTCAATAACAGAGTCTTATTTATACATGTTGTAGTGATTTATGAAATAGACATATAGTCATGAAATGTTTGATTTTTTGTCTCTAAACTATGTCATCCTGAATTATGTGATAGCAATCAAAGAATAAGAAAGATGTATAATTTATCGGTAAAGTTCTCCTACCTAATGTATCTTGTTAACTTCCTAGGGATAAAATAAACAATATATAGGTCTACTTAAAATAGGCAAAGCCTTAAAAAAAAAAACCAAAAAACCGTGAAATGTGTGAATGGAACTAATTTTCATCTCTCATCTCTCCAAGTTGGGAGTCATATTCTGCACTCATTCAGAAATGTACAGAATCAGGGGTCAGGGAGAGTTATATAGTAACTGAAAACATTGGAGGTTGGTAACTCTTTTAACCTTATGTTTTATTCTGTTGGTACTTTTTGTAATTTACTTTCTAATAAATCTATATTTTGTACATGCTCTTGATAATAAAAATAATTTTGGGAAAGGTAATAAATCATGATAAAAGTAAATAAACATTTACTTTTGACGCTGACTATCTTATTTCATTCCTTCTTCACCATCTCTGTATTTCCAAGGATGGATTTTAGTCATTGCCTCATTCTTTTAACCACAATTCTACTGTCTGTGTTTGCAGGGTTCTTTAATGTTCACTTCCGCCCTTTTAAATAATATTTGAGATAGAATTAATTTTGGACTTTCTTGGAAAAAACCAATTGGCACAATGGAAAGAAAAGTACTTTGGACTGTGAGTAGAGAATCCTGCCTTTTAGTTTACGCTTCCCTTGGGCCTGTGGACTTGGACAGGTCTCTGCACTAAAGGTTTGGGCCTTTAGTATCTTTACCTGTTTGAAAAAAAACAGAAAGAAAAACCAGAGCAAATAATCATTAATGTACTTTTCCTCTAAAACTATAGTAAATGAACTAAAATTATACCTGATGTGAATTATTCAGAATCCTTTTTCCAGAAATAAAGGTGTTAGTTAACTCACTGCTTTATTGATTCAGCAAGAATTTAAGAAGGCCTACCATGTCCTAGGCCCTGGTTTTGTGCCTCCTCTAACCACAAGTACGGGAAAGACGGAGACACTGATCCCTTTGCAATCTGCTGCACTCAAGTTCACGAGTCCTTAGGAACACAGCATTCCGGGTGAGAATAGTGCTGCCCTCAGCTGACCAGGTGAGAGCTCCAGGCACTGAACCCAAGTCTGGTTTCATGGATGAAATGAGTTATATGCAGATACGTGACATAGGAGCTTATCCGTGACACAGATGAGTCATTGTTTGCAGCAGCCGGCCCTATAAGTAAGTCAGGCAAATTAAAATTCATGTCAAATTGCTTAGTTAGCTTTGTACCGCCAACCTGATTTTAATATTTGGCTGGAACTCCAAAAGTATTAAAAACACCAAGGTTGGGAACAGCTGGAATTTGCTCTCTCTCTTACATATATCTCTTCTTAAGGTGGACTTGGATTTCCCCACAGCATGGTGACCTCAGAAAACCCAAAAGGAATATTTCAAGAGACCACAGTGGAGATGGCCGGTATTTCAAGGCCTTGTCCTAGAAACAGGTACGTGTATCGTGCTGGCAAAAGCCACCACAGAGAGACCCAGAGCCAAGAGGAGAGCCAGTGCTTCATCTGTTGGAAGAAGGAGTGACCATTTTTAATCCACTCCTGAGCTTGAGTAGATGTGAACATTTGCCTTTATTTTCTTCAGATCTTTTTCTTACACAAAAAATTACAGATAGAACAAAAGTCTCATTTCCCCAAACTATCACTTTCTTCCCAAAGGTAATCATTTTCTTGAAGTTACTGTGTGTGGAGAACCCAGGCATTATTACCACAGCTTTATGTAGACACAAACGATGTATATATATTAGAGTTTGTGTGTTTTAAGATAGAACACAATTATTCACAGCTTAAATTTAGTTGTAACACTGTGTTTTTGAGATCTATCCATCTTTGTACATGTTGCTGTGGTTTGTTTATTATACTTGTTGCATGGCATTATTTTGCACGAATAAACCAGTGTTTATTTATCTATTCCTTATAACACACACATACACACACACACATTTTCTTTTTATTAAATAAAAGTTGCTGTAAGAAAAACCCATCGTTTCACAACTGTAAATCTTAGAGGCCTTTGAAGTTGAAAAGAGATGTTATTCCATAGTATGAGAAATTCTGGATGGTAATTAAAATGGAAATAGTCAACAATCAGTCCTAGAGACTCCAACCTGTGTGATGCGGGAGGAGAGACTTTTCTCTTGGGTTAGATTAAACCCTAAGGTCTCCCCTGCAGATGGAAGATTCTAGAATTCTGATACTTCTGCTTCCCATTCACATGTGTATACTGAAAAAAGTCAATGAATTGGAGGGAAACAGAAACCTGAAATGAACCTCGGCAAGTCTGGCTTCCAGATGGAGATGGAAAGTCCCTCACACAGGTCGGTTCCATGTTTCCTCTCCCCGGGATTTGCCACAGAAAATGAACGTTTACATGCTCAAAAGAAATGATTGTGAAACAATGATGTTCCCGAGCTCAGTCAGCTCACCACGTTCACCACGTGGCGACTCATTGCCATTAAACACAAATCAGACTACACTGGATTCTGTAGTTCGCTCGTAAGTCAGGCCTGTCACACACCTGATGTGCATTTTGCTTCATATTAATATAAACATAATAATCCTGAACAATATTAATAAAGCAATAAACAGACGCTCTGAGGAATTAGCCAAACTGCTCCCTGATACCCTCAAAACTCAAAGCACGTGGACAAGCCACTTTTGATTTGCCGTGGACTTATTTGTTATTTCAAAACGCCTCGGTCTCTGCAGTAGCTCTTTAAAACACATTTCTAATAAAATCCTGAGAAGGTAATTCATCAAATGGTAGTGTGCCTTGGAACAGGTTTGAAAGCAATCTTATTCTGAAAGAACCCCCAAAAGGCAAGATGACTAGGACTTTATAAAAATACAGAATTGGATAATATAAAATCAAATTTCCGGCTAAAGGAACCTCAGAGCTGTTTAAAAACAATGGCAGAGTGTCGGCAGGCATTGGCTAAGCAAATGGAAGGGGGATGTCTGACGAGCTCCTGCCACACGGGGATGGTCAGCACAAGCCCACCGTGACAACTGCAGCCTGCGGTCCGGGCGCCAGGGCCCAGCCAGGCCAGGATTTCTGAAAGGGTTTGGTTTCTTTCTTAGGTTTCATTATTTATTTAACAAATGTTCGCATGTAGACTACACATCCCTTGGCCACAATTTTCCATAGATTAGCTTTTAATTTTCAGCCAGCGGCCTTACCTACTGCTGGTCTTAATATTGAAAGTAAACAGTGATTCTGATTGGAATGAAATGCTCAGGCAATATTTCATACTGCGATCGCTCTCTGCAGATGTTTTCATTTTATTTTCTGTTTACTCAACCTTGTAGGGAAGCCAATATTAGTAACATATGTGATATAATTCGAGATTTTTTTTTGACTTCAGAAACCATTTGGAAGGGTATAAAATTACATTGAAGGTTATGTTTATACAGCAAAATTGCGTAGCCAACTTATGCAAAATGAAGGGAAATCATTAGCTTATATGTTTCATGAGTACTTGGATAACAACTATCAATTTTTTGTGAAAATAACATTAGGACTATATTTATGTATGTGGTTGCAAGGGAATTTAATGTTAATGACTAAATCTGAACTTATTTTAAATTCCGAAAGAACTAAAATTCCACCATTTGTGAAATATCATTTAATATGACACATATTACTGGCAGATTTATTGACATTTGTAGTTGTCTGATACATTTTTTCACAATATTATATTTCCTTAAATATCAACATACAGTGTCTATAGAAAATATTTGACCCTGGATCAAAAAGGCCCCAATTCTAAAGTACAGTGTCCCACTCAACACAACATCATGTGGTAAAATACAAAAGAAAAGAATTAATGGTTTAGGGCACACAGGGTTTAACCTCATTCACAGATGTTGCTCTTACTATGAAGATGCTTTTTAATGGTTTTATGGATGAAATATAAATAGTTTCACGTCTCTAAGGATCTTTAAAATCATCTTTTCATTTGTCATTTGTGTGGAATATTTATCTAAATCCATAATCGTTACAATAAAGAGAACCTAGGCTAGTGTGTGTGTGTGTGTGTGTGTGTGTGTGTGTTTGTGAGAGAGAGAGAGAGAGAATGTGAGGAGGCATAAAGCCATCTGGAAATACAGGAAAGAAATTTTTGTTTAAAAGTGACACTTAAAAATATGCTTCTTCTATGCATCAGTGCTTCCAGGTAAAAAAATTCAATATGAACCTTTTTTTCTTTTTTTTTTATTGTTGGGTATTCATTGAGTGTACAAGAAACCAGGTTACACTGATTGCAATATGCAATATGAATCTTTTTATGTTACTCTGGACTGCATTTCAGTATAGGGAGACAGCTAACATAATTTCTGTGACAATACTGATAAGAAGCTATTTATCTTTATCATACAATACAGAAGTTAAAAGTTCCTTCTCTATTTATTGCCCACAATGGAAATCCAGTGTGAAAAAGTACAATTATAGGTAGGGTACTCACCTAACATATTTGAGAATAGAATGCTTCAATATTCCTTCACACTCTCTTAAAATTTGAAGCAAAAGAATTTTTGAATAACAAATATTTTTTCTGTGATTACTTATGAGCATTGGCATTCACCTAAACATTTCTTTTTCTCAAATGTACAACCAAAAGAATAAGATGTAATTCATATTTGCTTTATAAGGATTGCTCAATATTAAACTAATAGGTTTAAATAGGTTCAATAAAGATATATTTATTTATATATTAATATATATTTTAATAAGGATATAAAATATATTTATATATTTATTTTAATAAAGATATATTTTCACAAACATGTTCACAACATTATAAATGCAAGACTATTTTCCGAATTCTCTGATAGAAACACAAGTAGTGAACTTTGTTTTTCTTAACGTCTCTTTAACAGGATGATTTTCACTCAATTCTCTATTTTTTGAACAGATATCATCCAGGTGAATTTCATTCTGGATGGAGTTTCGACCCCTCTGTCTCTCTTAATAAAGAGAGGAGTAGCAAAAACCCTTTGGAACACAAGCAAATGAGAACTATGCCTTCTATAAAGTCTTCTTTTAAGATTATTAATTGTTTATGAGTATAGATTACCTTTGTGATATCTCAAATCTCATTTAGCCCACTTTCTTTGTAATGACAACCACCATTGTTTTCAAGGTACTATTACAGTGTTACGAGTCACTTTACAATTTGTCAACAATTTATTCTCACACTTTTTCAACAGAGCACTCAGAGACATCCTGGAAGCTAAACAATTCATCAATTGTTTACGCCAATAATGATACGGTGATTATTCTAACTCCCTCTATTTTTTCCTAGTCGATATTACCCGCCTCATGCTCTAGTTCAGCTATATACAGGAAAATAAAAAAGCCCATCATATTGTTCTCTATTAGCAAACACTGCACAAAAAGGGTTACAGTTTATCTTTGTGAAGATTTCTCTTAGGAGCTTTTAAAAAAGTGTGAGCATAGGCAGAAATGCATATAGTTATGATGTCTGCGTTCATATTTGTAGCAAGATTCTTTTTAATGTACCTATTAGTGGGAGCTAAACAGTTTGAATGTTGAAAGGAAGGGGCATGCAATTGATGTATAGTTCAACAGTCAATGGAATGCACAGCTCATTAAGTAGAATACATTTTACATAACGCCTTGAATTGCAGATAGTTCCGAAACCGTGGTGCTTACATAGTTCCAACATAACTATGCTAGCTAAAAATAAAGAATTAAGTCTAAATGCACAACATCTTTATGCTCCTTCACATAACTCATTAAAATATGGGCAAACTGAATTCAACCTCAACAAAATATGATGATTTTATTTAAGGGAGAAATCTGATTGATTTGCAGTAGTTACAAATTGTAGTAATTTTTAATAAGGGCAAATTATCTCCAAAAGATGCAATGGGACTGACCACAAGTGTTGTGGTGCCAACATTTCTACCCAAACACAGAGGAAAGTCTGTTCAAAGCCGGCCCTGGGGGGAGTAAATTGGGTTCTTGCCTGGGGCACACACGTTTTGGAGATGGGATGGAATTCGAGCACTTACTATAGGTATTGCTGTCCGTTTCATCTCATCACCTGCAGCCGTCTTTGCTGAGCTTCCAGGAGGCAGCAAGACTTCGTGCTTAGAAGCTGCTTCAAGACATCCTGACACGAGCTGGATATGGGGCGCCTCAGGGCAGCCTTGAAGCACAGTGAAGGTTATTGTGGCTAAATGAATGAAACCAGACAGAAAAGCTGTCTGCAGCTTAGAAAGAGCAAGGTGATTCTTGGTGGTTTCAAGCATAAAATTTTTAGGAGAAGTGGTCACATAAGCATCGGATTAGATGTCTATCAAAGCAAAAGCTGACTTTGTCTACCCCAATTGCTGTATTTATTTTTGCACTCAACAGAGTGGCGATGCTCATCTATAAATTAGTCTATTACCTAATTATCCATGGATCCTGGGATCTGTGTCCACGGAATCCCGTACAGAATCAATTCAAGTCAGAACATTCACTGAAATTATAACCCTGTTATAATTCCAGTCTTAAAGCTTGAGGTTGGGTGGGAGAGGGAATAGATGTCATTTTTAAAGCAACGTTTTAAATGAAATCATGCATTGGATTAGGAATTACTATGTAAATTAGTGTCATTTTTTAGAATTCACAAAAAATATCTGAAATAAATCAGAGAAAAAATTACTAGTGACTAGACGTCACCATGAGATAAGTCATAAGAGAAATAATGAATATGCAAAGAAAACTTTGTGGTAATTCATTCATTCAGGGGTTTGCATTTGAATATTAGTCCTATTATGCCAATTTAATTGGTTCAAGGTAAAACATATGTGTGTGCACGCAGGCACCCGTACACACATACATACATACACAGAGGATGGTGCCTAGTTCTCTACCATGGCTCAGGGACCAGTTTTTGTAAACTTGAAGAAGGAAATGCTCTGAAAGCGTTTATGAAGAGTTCAGGAACTTGTAAATCCAACTTTGAAAGAATTTGAAACGACCCATTCACATACCCCAGAAATGCACAGAATTCTAACACAGATGAGGTGGTGGTGTGCGGAGCTGCTAACTGCAGGCTTCCAGCTTGAGGAAAGCCCTAGAGCTAGGCACACATTTTTGTTTCTTACAGGAAAAAATGAGAGTGGGATAAAGGAGGTGCTACGGACCTGAACTACTCAGAGTGAGCTCTTTTTAGGGCACAATGGAAGGTTAAACTTACTACGATGCCCCCCCTGTTCTTCTGTGTCCTGGGTAAATGAGCAATATGGAGCCAACGTCTTTTCTCTCTGTTCCCCCAACAACCTCTTCCACGTCATTCCCCTTTCTAACAGTGAACATGGCTAAATGGAAGGAAAAGATATCTACAAAGCAGACCAGGGAAAATAACCAGTTTTGGAGAGTACTATTTTTTGATGGGAAAAGAGGCTGGTAAGGTATTGAAAATATGAATAACTAAGATCATACATTTCTTGAAATAGAAATATGTCTAATATCTAATATCATGCAAAATATTCCAGGAAAATGGCTTGGCACCCGTGTCACAATAGGTAAGGTGCCAGCCACATACACCGAAGTTGGCTGTTGTGAACTCAGCCTGGGCCAGCTAAACAATGACAGCTGCAACACAAAATAGCCAGGCACTGTGGCAAGCTCCTTAATCCCAGCTACTTGGGAGGCTGAGGCAAGAGAATTGCTTAAGCCCAAGAGTTTGAGGGTGCTGTGAGCTGTGATGCCACAGCACTCTACCAACGGTGACATGATGAGACTCTGTCACAAAAAAAAAGAATATTCCAGGAAAAAATACTTCTGTTTACTTTTTCAATCAAGCAGAATATCCTGAATTTTGACAAATACCACCTGACTTGTGTGCTAGACTATGAGTTTTTGGTGAAAATTCCTTTTGTTTTTGAAACATTATACATCCTAGCCATCGTTACAGGACAATGAGATGATTATCTACTGACGCATCTGGGCAACCATTGTGAGGCTTATCAAAAGAACTCAGAGCTAAGATGACTGGTGAAACTTATTAAATGTAGAGTATCAATGTCTTTATATAGTGATTAAGAAAATGTATTGGGACTTTTAAAGCTCATTCTGTACCACTTGCTTTGATCCTATGACCTCTGGTGGTCCCCATGGCTGGTGGTCACATCAGTGTTTGCAGATGAGGAAACTGAGGCAGAGGGAGGGGAAGTCACTTGTACATGCTCACATTCTCAGGAATGGCAAAGGTAGAATTCAAACCTGGGACTGCCTTGGAACCTAATTTGCTTATCAGACAATAGGAATAATGGCAGCAGTCAGAGACTGAGAATAACAGTGTGTATCATGCAGTGATTCTGAGGCAGAGGCTGTGCTGAGCATCCCACAGGCACTGAGGGGCACCCCGGGTCAGTCCAGGACAGCTGCTCTTTCTATCCCCGACTCATACGTGGGGACCAGAGAGGTTAGGACGAATGCCCACAGCAACATAGCTGTAGGGACTAGCTTTGGCCCAGGCAGCCTGTGTCCGGAGCCTGTACGTGTTGCCTCCTCCATGTTCAGGCCTGCTGGATTTCATAGAATCTGGACAAGCATAGGAGACAGACTTTGCTGACCCCCTGGGAGAGGCATAGCAGTATCTGTGTCCGTGTCCTTTTCTGGGAACTTCTCCAAAGCAGAGCTTCCTGGGGGAAGCAGTTCTTCCCTCTACCATCTGAAGTTCCTGTAGGTGCAGTGGTCCACTCTGATCTGTTTATTGTGGAAGGATGGGCTTTGATGATTTCCAGGTCAGGAATCTGAGCCATTTCATGGCTGGCTCACTCTCTTCTTCCCAGTGGCCAAGAGCCCCTGCCGATGGAGAGCTGATCCTGGCTGCCATCTGCCCATCGGTTTGGTTTCACTACCTGGGCAATGTCCAGGTGGCATTCAAGGCTGACTGTCCTGGATGATGAGGCTGTCTTGAAGGCAGTAGAACAGGTGATGATTCAATGCTCACTGCCTCTCCTCCTTTCTAACGAGACCTGCCTCAAACATGGGGGCTGCTTTTCCTCATGCAGATCACCCATCCACTGTGCTCCTCACCTTCTGGTTGGAGAAGGATCCTGTTGTTCTGGCTTTGGGCTTGTTGGAGAGGAGTAGATGGTCTGAGACTGTGACTTACTTGGAATTCTCCAGCAGAGAGAAAGGCAGAACGGCTGAGGGTCTGGGGCCTGGGCCACCTCTGCCTCTTACCTTAGGGGTCTTCGGGAGCCTAGATTTGCCTGTCTTGGGCACTCAGACTCCTCAGACATCAGAGGGCACAGGTGTGGCCCCCAACAGTGCTCTTCTGCAGTCCCAAGAAACATCATGGATGTGTTGTTACCATCCTTAGAAAGCCTAGGTCTTGCTTGGTCAGGTCAGATGCAGGGTACCTCTGTCAACCACAGAACAGGGGAATGTCGTACTTGGGAACAGTGAGTCATGGGGGGAGATGCCAGGAGAATAAAAGGGGCAATCATCTGGCTCTTCAGGCCCCAGCACCTGCTGCATGTCTGACCTCCTCCTCCTCCTCTTCTTTGAGACTTGCTAATTTCTGTGCAGGTTCCCTTGCAGTGGCCAAGTGAGTCCTGTCACCCTGGGCTGGACCAGTCTCCTTTCCTTGGCTCATCTCTGTACGCAGGTTCAGTGTTTTAAGGCTGTGCTCTGATCTTCCCACTCTGCAGCTGGCTTTGAGTGCCCTGGCTGGCCTAGGACTCCTGACAGCTCCTGGGAGAAACTTAGAAATTTTAATTCCTTAATCTCCATGAAACGTTGCTCTGTGTGTGTTTCAAAACATGAATTTAAACCATGAATCAGTTAGGCTGTCTTGGAAAGAGGTTATTTTTTTCTACAGAAGCCCAAGTTCTTCATCATTTTTGCCTCTCAATCCCACCCACTTGCAATGGCTGAAAGCAGCCATTTGGTCCACATATTTGCTGTTCGGTGTGAAGCAGCTTCCTTACCCTCTCTGAGATTTAGTTTTCACATCTGTAAGATGAGGATGGTGGTTTTGCATGTCTCCTGACCTCCTGAGACCAATGTACAAGGTTGGACAAATAAATTTGCAAACTTGTCCAGAAAAAGTGCTATGCACTCTTTGCTGAATCTCTCTACAGTTACCTTCAAAGTACTCGCCTTGGGAAGCTGTGCACCAACACCAGTGACTAGTCTACTCTCGAAGCAATTTTGAGACTCTTTCTGGAATAGCCATCAGAGCTGTTGTGGAATGAGCCCTGACAATTGAATTTGTGAACTCATCCTAGAAAAAGTACTTTGAAGGGTGGCTTTCCACTACCCCGAAGGTGACTATCGTGATGCTCAGCAATGAGAGATGGTGTGTAGCTCTTTTTCCAGGACGAGTTTGTCGCATGTCGTATGTGTTGGATGGGGAGAGGACAGTGCTCAGTGAAGCGCCATTTATAGAGTGTGCTCTTCAACAGTGCTGTTGCTATGATGAATTGCATTTCTCTATGGCTCTAGTTTATAGAGCATCTCTCTGGCGCACTCTTTCATCTAATCCTGGCAGCACACTTGGGGTGGGGGGCCTTCCAGCCCACTCCTTCTCACGGGCACACTGAAGAGTGGGGGCCACAGCCAGGCCTGGGGCCGAGGACCTGCCACTCAAGCCCCAGGCTGCAGCACCATCTCATTGCTTCGCGCTCTCCCTGGGCCCTGTGTGCTGAGCCCTCACTCGGAGTCACTGAGGTGGGATAAGAATTGGGGTCGGGATTTTATTTCCTCATCAGAGGAGACTGAGATGTTTGGCCTCCAGCATTTGTCCAAGTGGCATTAATAATAGCTGACATTTATAAGTGTTTGTAATGTCCCAGGCCAAGTGCTCATCTGTAAAGATTCTCACCTAACATGAGAACAAACCTCTAAGATGAGAAACTAAGGCCCAGAGAGTTGCAATAACTTGCTCAGGCTCCTAAAGGGACTTTTTAAGTAGCAGAACGGAAATGCCCACCCAACCAGTCTGAGAAGAGCCCACTGGCAACTGGGAGGCTGTATCACTGCCCTATTTTGGGAAACCCATTGACTGCATTTTGACATTAAGGCAAAAATGCTTTCCTGGTTGAAATGCCCAGGGAGCAGGGTGGGTGCTCTCTGGGGACTGCAGGGGCACTGAGGGTGGCATCCTTCTGAGTGCACTGCTAGGCAAGGGGACTTTTCTGAGTGAGGGGAAATTCACCATGTGCTGCTGAGAACTGGACTTTGAGCACTGGACAGATTAAACCAGCGTTTACCAGAGGAGACAGGGACTCTCCTAGGCTTGTAGGACCATTGTAGGTCTCTTTGTGACACCAGCACATCAGGGAGAATGTGACCAATAGAGTGCCTTGGAGTAGCTCATTATGGCCAGGTTTTTCCAAGAAGAGAGAGGAGGGATTCATTTTGGCAGGTGCAGGCCACTTATCTCTGCTCTTAGCTGTGGGGCAAGGAAATTTTTCCAGCTATTCTTAGGGTTGAGGGCAAATCTTCCTTCAGAACTTCTCAGAGAACTGACCTATCATCATCTCATTTGTGATTCGGCTGCCAAGGTGCTGGGCATTGTTTTGGGGGAGTGGGGAGGGCAAGAAGGAGGTCTGGAAGGAGAAAGGGGCACCCCATTGGAAAGGTAGTGATGTGGGGCTTTCTGTGGGTGCCACACTGGAGCATCCCTGGCCCTTTGAAGGAGGAGAAGGTCAGTATATGACCCACCAAGCCCTGCTTTGGTTTAGCTTGGCAGGTTCTCCCCGGAGTAGATAAGACCTGGGGTCTTATTCCTAGCTGCATTCCCTGCACGCTGCCTCCTTCTAGCACGTCATAGTCTTCTTGATGATGGGTTAGGATAAGAGTCTCTGGTGAGGGTGCATTTTTTATTCCCTGAGTAATGTACGTGATCGTGTTACCTGGTCAGAGTGTTGAGCACAGATCAAACCCACAACAAAGTTAATCTAATGCAGCTGCCATAGCTCAAGTGATTCCCACTTTGGAATGGGTTGTGCATCCAGGGAAAGGTCATTCTCAGAATGAAGTTACTGGGCATGTTTCTTCTTCCTCTCCACCTAGAATTCTTGCAGTCAGATAAATGAAAATGCTCTAGCAGGGAAGGGGACTGTGGTTGATGGGTGAGGGCTTGCAAGTCAGGAAGACCCAGCCATCAGTTCTGGGCACTTGTGTGAGTTCTGAAATGGGTGGATATCAAAGCCAATCTCAGGATTACAAGGCTTAATGTAAATAGAATGCCTAATACAGTGCTTGGTGCGTAATAGTTGCTCAGTAAACGTCTGTTCTACTGACGCTTTTCATTCAGCATATAGTAAGTATGTAGTTCTTATTTTTATTATAAATGGATGAAACATCTCATTGTCAAATCTGTTCAAGGTAAGCACTGATACTAACAAGTCTCTATCCTTTTCTTGTGTATTTCTAGAAACGTGTTACACCTGGATTTAGGTGCTTTAAACTGTAAAAGTACATATTCCCTCAGCACTCCAGAAGGATTTGAGACTGTCTTTCCCTGAACTAAAGCTAGACTCTTTCAGGATTGGAGAATTAAGGTAAGGGATTTTCTCCTCCTGAGTCTTATGGGACCAAAATTAGCTTTTGGAATTGGTCTCTTGCAACACAGCTTGGGTTATGGAACTTGACTTCTTGGCATGTCTTCCTGTGTTACTCTAAAACGCTTGGGAAGTGGGCTTCCCAGGATGTCACCTTGATCTTGTTACCTGGTTCTCAGAGTTTGGTCCACCTAGTCATTATGCCTAAAATGCTGTTCCTCTGTCCCTAGCAGAAGGCACGAGGTACTCCAGCCGTCTCGCTAAGATAAGTGAGACTCTGTTGGTGACAGGTGGAGAAGGTGGGGTGGGGCTTATGCAATCAGGTCAAAATAAGGTGGAGAAGGTGGGGTGGGAGTTATGCAATTAGATCAAAATAGCTTTGGGGGCATTCCAAACTTGAGAGCTCCCTCCCTTCCCAGCCCAGTCTGCACCTTTCCCTTCTACCTCCTTGAATCACAAGCTTCAAGCACACCAAGGCTGAGTTTGCATGGGGTAAAGGGTGAAATGTTAAGACTCAAAGCTTTAGGGAGACCTAGGTTTTTCTGCCTTTGCTATTTGCCTCTCTTTGGGCAAATCTCTCAGCCTCTCTAAGCCTTGGTTTCTTCATTTGTAAGAATTGCATTAGTACCTACACCTTGGGGGGTGTTATGTGTATTGGATGAACTAGTGAAGGAAAAGAACTTAGCAAGCTGCTTGGCATGGAGGAGGACAGCTCCAAAATGGAAGAGGTTTTTGTTTCTGTTTTTTGTTTTAATTCTTTAATTATGCCATTTAGAGGTCCTTGTACCATGCTGTTTCAAAGTCTTTGTTGGCTGTGCTGTCTGCCTTTTCAATTACCATCAACCTAGCCTGGAAGGGGAGATGAGTTGGTGACTCAGCCCTACCCTTGTTAGGCATGCCCAGCCCCTCACCGTTCCTCCCTCCCCTGGCCTATAGCAGGCAGCTAAGGACGACTCCATTGCGTCAGGGTGGCTGCACGAGATGGGAATCTCTTTTACCCCTTTCCCTGACCATCCATCGCTGGTGAGCTGATTCAGGGGGAGAACTGCCAAGACCCAGTGCAGGGCCTGGGCCTCCTGTGGTAGACAGTGGAAGAACAAATGAATGAATGATTGAAAAAGAGAGAGCAAGGAGAGGAGAAAAGAGAAATAACCAAAAGAAGAAAGTTTTGAAAGGTTCAGAGGAAGGAATGAGGTCAATTGCAATTTTTTTTTTTTAAACAAGATTTTGGAGAGAATAAATAGCACCGTGAGAAGGAAACTGACATGATTTCTGCCACGAATTTGAAGACAGTGCAAGGGTGGAAAGGTGGGTGAGAAAGTGTGAACTGGTGCGAGATAGGGAAGCAGAGACCTGAGCTCCTTTTGAACTCCTCAGGGCAGCTCCTGCAGGCACTTCGGTTTCCAGGGTGCATTTGCATTTCTAATCTGCTGTGGGGTTCAGCGTTCCTGTGACACGCAGAGATGGAGAGCACAAGGCCTTGCCCTTCTGTCAAGGTGCGGGGACTGACTGGGACACTCACAGGACCTTCCATACCCTCCCGGAGAGGGGGCTGTCTCCTGTGGCTCTTGAAAGATGCGTGTGAATCAGGCCTTCCAGGATCTGAGCTGCTGATTAGCAATTAAGAACCTTTCTACCTTTTGGATCTCAGCTACCTTGTGCACTCTTATTTCCCAGTTTTTTTCATTTTAACGTGAGATTTCGCATTTCCAGGTAGGCCTTCCTGTGGGAGTGCCGTCTGCCTCCTTTTGGCCCTCAAGGATTCTCCCCCGCGTGGAACTGGGTTTAAGGAGCCCATGCTCCTGTTCAGGCAGCCGGCTTCGGGAGCAGGAGTGCATGCACCAGTGTGGCAACGTTTTCCGGTGATCCCCACTCCCTGCTGCCCTGGGATGGCTGGATTCAGCTGTTCCCATGTGGGGGAAAGGGCGACGAGACCCTCATCCCTGGAGGAGAGAATCAGAAAGCCAGAAGAACTATCCCTCGAGGCTGTGACTAAGAAGTGAGTAGTGTTGCCTGTCTTCTGTGAACAAGGAGAGGCTTGGCCGTTCTGTCTGGGGGTCATAGGAGAGAATTTCTCTAGAATTCTGCTGTTGGGAGCAGAGGGACAGAGCCGGGCGGTGCTGGGATTCTGAAGCCCAGAGTCCTGAGCCTGTTCCAGAGCAAGGCCGCTCTGATGGGGTGTCCCTGAGGAAAGCCCAAGCATTTGTGCTTGTGCGTGTGGTTCTCCTTGTGCTGAAGGCACGTCTCTCTCCTGCTGGGAGCCAGCCGGCCTGCACACTGCCTGGAAATCAGTCAGCGGAAGGTGTCCGTGTCTTTCCCATCACGAGCCTGGACTGTGTGCACTATTCCTGCCATGGAACAGAATCCCCCGGAGCACAGAGCCACACACACAGGGATTCCACCCTCAGCTCTACATCCCACTGCCCATGTGATTGTGGTCAAGTCCTTTATAACTCTCCACATTTATCTCTCTTTTAAAAAACAGTTTATTTTATTTTTACATTCTTTATTTATTTGGCATGGGAGATCTCAGCTATGTTGCCCAGTGTGTCCTTGAACTCCTAAGCTCAAAGCGATCTTCCCACCTAAGCCCTCCAAGTAGCTGGGACTCCAGGCATGCACCACTGCACCTGGCAGACTTCTCTTTCCTCAGCTGCAAAATGGACCAGGACCCACGTGGGTGGACATGAGGTTGACAGAATGTCACCTGGGGATTGGTCAATGAGTGGGAGTTCTCGCTCTTGTTCCTTCTTCCAGCTCCTTACCTGTCTAGCGCCTGGGCCTCTCATTGTTCTCTCACTCCTGGCCCTTCCTTGGATGTACAGGTAAGTTGGGCTCCCTCTCCTTTTGACCTTCACCTTGCTCTTTGGACTCATCTCCTGGCCTCATCTCCCCCGGGAGCATCTCTGAGCTCACTGCCAGGTCCTCCCACGCAGGCCTGCTCAGGTCTTGGACGAGAAGGCAGCAGGTAGCTTCTGCTTTCCCAGTGTCCACAGAAGGACACTGGTCTTTAGCCACAAAGTACAAATGGAAAGGTTGCTTCTTGTATTCAGCGTCCACAGTAGTTAGAAGAGCCCCTGGCCCAATCGGAATTATACTTGAAATGAAACATCTTTTCAAAACACCTCTGTATTGGCCCATTTCTCTATTGCTGTTTCTTGTGGTTTCATATTGAGGTTTTTCGTGCATTGCATTTGACCTGGAGTTTATTTTTAGTAGTAAAGATAGAGTTCAATTAATGTCAAAACGTGAGGGCAATTGCAGAGGAGGGATTTGTAAGAGTAGAGGAAAATGTGCCTAATTTTATTTTGTCTGATAACATCTGTCACTGAGCGTTTGCTGTCGCACCCACAGACGTGGAGCTTCCTCCGCGGTGCCTATGAAAGATGAAGCTGAGGCGGGCTCAGTGGCTGGGCCCACCCCTGAAAATGAAAGCGTTTCTGGGACCCTTTCCATCCAGTTCATGCAGTCATAGGCTACACAGATGAACACCCACTGCAGTGGGTCATAATTACCTTAATTACCGTCAGAGTTAAGGCTGGGCTTTGGATATCCTGTTCTTTTCCCATGGACTTCACTCCGTCTCCAGAAGCCGCATCATCTTTCGTGGATATCACCTCCGCTCCCCGGGACTGTAAATGTTTACAGGGCAGGGTCCTGGTGTGTCCCTCTAAACATTTACGATCCTGGGGAGCAGAGGTGATATTCTGTCATCACAACAAGCACACAGGCAACACAACAAGCACACATACTTGGGGAATTTTTTTTAGGTTGACTGAATTTCAGGACACTCAGTTTGGGCTGGAAAGTCAGAGCAATATAGAAAGTGTTCTGCCTTCTAGGGCCCCTGTCTGCCTTGAGAAACAAAGCAGGTGCTGTCGTCTGTGCAGGGCTTTACTGTTCATAACGCTCTCTCTCATCTTTTCTTTCGTTGCTTAGATATTTACTAAGGACCTGCAGTGTGCCCCAGTGCAGGGTGCCTGGCTCTGAGAGAAGTCCCAGGAGGTGAGGTCAGCTCCTTGGATCCCCAGATTTCACAGATAAGGGAACTGGGCACTAGGAGCAATTGTGTTGCTTGAGACCCCCCTGCTAGTTGGTGGCGTCTCTCGACTTAGAACTTGGTCTGCTGAATCCAGACACTTAACCCTGTCCCTCCCCCACCTGATCTGCAGACCCCTTTTCTGTGCTGTCTCTCTCCACTCCTCGCCTCCTCTCTGTCTCCCTCTCTTCCTCTTTCCTTTCCTCTCCTTTCTTCTGCCTCTTTTTTTTCCCCTTCCCCCACTCTGCTTCTTCCCTGTAGTGCCTTTTTTGGGAAGGGATTTGATGATGTGGGGCTGCATTCAGAGCTTTCTGGGGTCAGAGCCTGTTGTCTGGGAACAGAGCCTTGGGTCTCATTGCACCCCACTTCCCAGCACCGTATGTGGTGACTGACATGATCTAAGTATCCCCTCCTGCCCTCCCTGCCCTCATCCACTTTTGGGCTATGAGCCAGCAGCTGTGACCAGCTATGAGGAACCACCAAACAATGTCTATCTTTCTTTAGAGGCTTTTAAAGATCCTGAATGCATGTGTTGGGCTTCTCCAGAGAGAAGAACCATAGAGGATGAAGATAGACATTCACCTGTATCACTATCTGAGAGCTATGTTTATTATGAGGTGTTGGTTCACACAACACAGAGCCCAAGAAATCCCACCATCCACTGCCTGCAAGCTGGAGACCCAGGAAAGCTGACGCTGCAGCTGGCAGGCCAGAGGGCCGGAGAGGTGGTGGTGTGGATTCCAGTCTGGTCTGGAGGCCTGAGCACCAGGGATGCCAAGGGCAGAAGATCCTGGTCGCAGCTCAAGCAGCCAGGCACAGAAGGAATGGACCTTCCCTACCTCCTTTTTGTTCTCTTTAGGCACTCAAGGATTTGAGCCGTGCCCACATTGGGAAGGACTACTCACTTCAATTAGTCCACACACTGGCCTGATAAGCTCCCCTGGAAACTCCCTCACAGGCACACTCAGAAATACTGTTTAACTAGCTGTCTCAGCATCCCATGGCCCAGTCAGGCCAACACATAAACTAACATTGCAGCAGGGGAGACCCCGTTCATCCACGTGACTACACTTGCTGTTCCCGTACATCTCGGGAACCAGGGCAGCTTGATTGCCTTGGCAGCCAGGCTGCCCTCTGAGTGTCGAGCTCCTTCGTGACTCCACCTCTAAAGCAAGGACCCTGAATTGAGTGACCGAAAGAGCCACTCTGTCCTGTTTTGCCTGGATCCTGACTTTGTTGGCCTAAGCTGAGCCCAATCCATTGCTGTCATGCTCTGTGTCTTCCTTGTTCAGGTGTCAATTAGGTATTTATTGAACATCCCTGTGTTCACAGCATCGGCCTCTCAGGACCTGAGGCAGAGTCCTGCCGGCAACCCACTTGACTCTGAGTCATGAATTTTGTCATGTATTGGGCTGCCTGTGTTTTCAGATCCACTCCTCACATTGTAGGGCTGTGCCCACTTTGGTTCAGTTCTTCAGGTTTGCACTGTGTCTGTCATTCCTGCAGCAGTATGCCGACCACTGGGAGTTCTAATAGGTACTACCAAGGTGCCACCCTTATGGTGCCGGGGGTGGTCGTGCGGTGTTAGCGGTAATCCCACTGATGATGAAGGCATCCTACAAATACTACCGACAGTAATAGTGAAAATAACAATAGCTCGGATATATTACTCATGCTGTTCCAAGCCTTTTACGTTGTTTATCTCATTTACTCTTCACAGTTCATGAGGAAATGGACATCCTTGAGGAATTTTCTCAAGTTGGCAAATGAAGGAGTCTTCCCATGGAGTGTATGTGTGTATGAAACACTGGTGCTCTGGGCTTTTGCATAATTTGAAATTGCTTTCTTTCAAACATGAAGCTAACATTTAGAAGGTTTTACTAATTGCTAACTTGCATACGTGTTACACATCTGCCCCCTTCCCACCCCGTGTACCTCTCACCACCATTGCCTCTGGCCCTCTGAGCCGGGGCTGCAGTTCCTCCCCAGGGCTCACCCTTCTCCTTTGGGCTCCTCTCAGGATCCAGCTTTACCTGAGGAACAGGTAAAAGCTTACAATCCAAGGGGCTTTATTCTTAGTTTGTAAGGAAGTCAATGACAGAACCCCACGGGGCACCCAAGGCCCTCGTCCCCTGCACCATGAGGGACACTGTGCTAGGAGGCGCTGGGCCCTGGGTGCTGTGAGAAAGACCCAGCTGTTGGCAGCTCACATTCTTCTGCTCTGAGCTATTGTTGTCTCGGCTGGTCAAAGGGGCGACAAACCTGTTGCTGAGTGCAGGGCATCCTGCATCCTGGAGAGTCTTTTCTTCCTGCAAAGGTGAAACCTTAGAACTAGGGAATTGGCTTGTCAAGGTGTTTTACGGTGATGGTGAGCCTCGGGGACTCGTTTGGTCATTGCTCTGCTATTGCAGACTGTGGACACGCTGGTTTCCAGCCTGTGAGAAATCAGATCGGAAGCTTAAAATATGTTGGGTTATCAGAAAATTTCCTAAAAATAGAACGAATGGTGGGGGGGGGACATTCTCAGTGCCATCCTCCCTGAGCTTACATCTTTCCTGAAGTATCAGCAACTGCTCCTGCCACAGTGGGAGGAAATGGGGAAGTGAATGGTGATGGGACAGAGGGGGACAGTGCCGCCTGTGGGGGCAGGAAGGAGACCTGAGCCTAGTCTCTGGTGTGCCGTCTGCTGTCGTATGGCTGGGAGGAAGGCTCGTGGCCCTTCTGTGCCTCAGTTTCCCCTGGCTGTTCTGGGGACTGGCCGACCTTGTTGTCTGTGACCCCAGTGGGGACTGACCTGCACATTCATAGGCCATTTGATGGCGATCACTGGATCTGATTTTCCTCAACTAATTGGAAGCAGGGGGCTGGATGGTCTCCCAGTCCGTCCCATGGCTTAATCATGTCACATTTATGCCAAGTCACTTTCAGGCTGGTAAAATTGCCCAGAGTGTAAAGGGAACGGTAGGAGATAGGCATCACTGTGGCAGAGACTGAAGGAAATTCCACACGATGAAAGTGGTGTCTTAATCTTTTACCTGTAATCCCTCCACTTCCACCCTCCCTGTGCTCAATATAATAAAGACAATCTTTACTTTTAGAAGAGTTGTGAGGATAGTTCAGCAAGTTCCCAAACAGCCGGCACCCAGACCCCTATTACAAACAGGTTGCGTAGCGGGGCATATTTGTTACAGTTAGTGAACCAGTACTGAGACTTCATTATTACCGATGGTCATACTTCTTTTTAGCATTCCGTAGATTTTTCCTAATATCCTTCTCTTCCAGGCTACCATTCAGGATCCCACATTATGTTTAGTCATTGAGTCTGCAGTGGCAGTTTCTGTGGCAGTGTCTCTGCCTCTGCTTGTTTTTGATAACCTTGATAGTTTTTCGGAGTATTGGTCAGATGTTTTGTAGACGGGCCCTCTGTCAGGATTTGTCTGATTTTTCCTCTTCACTAGCCTGGAGTTATGGGTGTGGAGAGGAAGACCACAGACCGACTAGTAGGAAGACACCACTTTCATCATGTTATGTCAGGGGCTCAGGCTGTCACTGATGATGCCAACTGTGACCGCCTGCCTGTCAGTTTTCCCTACTTTAAAGATACAGATACTCTTTGCTTTACCGCCCCCACCCTGCCCTTCCCTGTTTTCTTGTTGTGCTCTTTAGAAGGAAGTCACTGTGCACAGCCCACACTTAACAGGGTGGGGAGTGCTGCCCCTTCTTCTTTTTCTTTTCTTTTTTTTTTTTTTTCATTGTTGGGGATTCATTGAGGGTACAAGAAACCAGGTTACACTGATTGCATTTGTTTGGTAAAGTCCCTCTTATAATCGTGTTTTGCCCCCAAAAGGTGTGGCACACACCATGACCCATCCCCCTCACTCCTTCCCTCTCTCTGCTCTTCTTTTCCCCACCCCTCCCTCATTCTTTCTCTTCTCTGCTCTCCCCTTCTCCCACCCCAACCGTGTCATTAATTGTCCTCATATCAAAATTGAGTACATGGGATTCATGTTTCTCCATTCTTGTGATGCTTTATTAAGAATAATGTGTTCCACTTCCATCCAGGTTAATACAAAGGCTGTAAAGTCTCCATTTTTTTAATGGCTGAATAGTATTCCATAGTGTACATATACCACAGCTTGTTAATCCATTCCTGGGTTGGTGGGCATTTAGGCTGTTT
>CAUYRH010152459.1:0-13824 GCA_963574655.1 Perodicticus potto
AATGACGCTGCAACCAAAAAATGGCTGGGCGTTGTGGCGGATGCCTGTAATCCCAGCTACTTGGGAGGCAGAGGCAGGAGACTCGCTTGAGCCCAGGAATTGGAGGTTGCTGTGAGCTGTGATGCCACAGCACTCTATCCAGGGTGACAGCTTGAGGCTCTGTCTCAAAAAAAAAAACAACCTAGTACATATACTATTTTCATCATGAAACTGTTTAATTCCTCCAGAGTTAATATTCCCCTAATATATGCACTTAGAATACCTAGACTAACTCTTTTCTATTACATCTTTGACCTTTTGCTTCAAATTATAGTTCATTGTGTGTGTGGTGTGGTGTGTGTGTGTGTCTTCGACACTATTATGAGTTTATTTGGGGTATAAGCTATATATAAAACACAGTCATGATTTTATAACTTAGCCTGTAATACTCTTTGCTTTCAACTTTTAGTGTATTGCATTAAGCAGACCAATTGTGTAGATTTAAGAATTGGCTCATCTTCATATTGCCCCTAAAAAAAAAATGACGAGAAAGAATAATTTTGCTTCACAGATGGTAAAAAGCACAGGAAAGTTGCTGCCTTTGTACATGTTCCTGAATCAGCAATGTAAACAGAAATAGAATCTTCTATCATCTGTAGCAGTGGTTCACAACTTTCCTAATGCCAAAGCCCTGTAATACAGTTCCTGTGGGTCATGACAGAACTGCTCCTGTGGGTTGAGAATTGCTCATCTATAGTAAACTATTCTCAATAATTAAAATTTTGGTGTTGTATATGTTGCTTCTATATTCTTTTTGATGAAGCTTGTTGTAGGACAATGATAAAAGGCTGCCAGGTTTTGACATATCCCATACTTTATTCCATTCTTGTGTGCCTTTCACCAGCAATTCATTCATCATTTAGAAGTGCCTGCTACGAGCCATGCATAATTCTAGGTGCTAGAGATATAACTGTAAACAAAATACAGTCTGTTTTATAGGTTCAGCAAACAGTATGCTAAGAAAAACAAACACACACACACACGCACATAGAATAGTAGTAGATTGAGTTGTGAAAAAATGCTAAGAAGACACAGAGAAAAATCTGTATATGATTGTCAGAATCTGGGTTAAATTGCTTGCTGTAAGTTCTTTCAAAATCCTTGTTTGTCATCTTCCTTTCCTATGCTAATTTTATTTGGGCTGTGTAATGTGGGCTTCAGATTACATAGTGATATATAAATATTAAATGTAAATAGCATTTATGAAGCTTGAATATGATTTATTGAAATAAATGTGTTAATTAATGTTAAATAATATGTAAGTTCTTAGAAAAATCATATAAACATTATCAAATATCTGAAATTTTAATTTTTTAGCTGTAGAGGATTATATTTAAAAGATCTATGGGGCTCGGCGCCTGTGGCTCAGCGGGCTAAGGCACCAGCCATGTACACCTGAGCTGGCGGTTTGAATCCAGCCCAGGCCTGCCAAACAACAATGACAGCTGTAACCAAAAAATGGCCGGGCGTTGTGGCGGACGCCTATAGTCCCAGCTACTTGGGAGGCGGAGGCAGGAGAATTGCTTGAGCCCAGGAGTTGGAGGTTGCTGTCAGCTGTGATGCCACAGCACTCTATCCAGGGTGATAGCTTGTGACTCAAAGGAGTAGAGCAACGGCCCCATATGCCAGGGTGGCGGGTTCAAACCCAGTCCCGGCCAAAAAAAAAAAAAACATCTCTGACGTCCTTTAGAAAATGAACAATAATTTTTTTTTTTTTTTTTTTTTTTTGAGACAGAGCCTCAAGCTGTCACTCTGGAGAGAGTGCTGTGGCATCACAGCTCACAGCAACCTCCAATTCCTAGGCTCAAGCGATTCTCCTGCCTCTGCCTCCCAAGTACCTGGGACCACAGGTGCCCACCACAACGCCTGGCCATTTGTTGGTTGCAGCTGTCATTGTTGTTTGGCGGGCCCGGGCTGGATTCGCACCCACCAGCTCAGGTGTACGTGGCTGGCGCCTCAGCCAGTTGAGCCACAGGCGCTGAGCCTGAACAATCATTTTTTACTTAAATGAAACTAAGTCTTTTTTTTTTTTTTTGGAGACAGAGTCTTACTTTGTACCCCTTGGTAAAATGCCGTGGCGTCATAGCTCACAGCAACCTCAGACTCTTGGACTCAAGCGATTCTCTTGCCTTAGCCTCCCAAGTAGCTGGGACTACAGGTGCCTGCCATGATGCCCGTCTATTTTTAGAGACCAGGTCTTGCTCTGGCTCAAGCTGGTCTCAAACCAGTGAACTTAGACAGTCCACCCACCTTGGCCTCCCAGAGTGCTAGGATTAATAGGCATGAGCCACCATGCCCAGCCTTGAAACTAAGTATATATGGTAATTTGCTTGGATCAGATGGTGCATATATACTACTTTTAGTCAGATGATCAATCTCTTTCTATCGGTACCAGCTGATCTTATGCACTTGCTCATCTTAAATGGCTACCACTTCTACTTGGTTGAAAACATTTACTGTGTTCTACCTAGGGTAACTTTATTTTCTTTTCTTCCTGAGCTATAGCAAAAAATATCTGTATCATTGCCTGCCCTGCCCTGCCAACTGACCTAAGAGAAGCTACTTTTTCTGCATCCTTGCTTTGTGACTAATAGACCACATCAGCTTTGTCAACCTAACTGGCCCAAGCTAATTAGATCATACCTAACCCGGAACAAGAGTTCAAACCCTGAACAAGGGTGAGCTATGACGCCACGGCTTATCCGTGCTTAAGTAGGCATTTTATGGCCTGATGTGATGGGCTTTGCTAAGGCAGAGATACTAAGTTTCTGTTTTTGTTGTTAAAAAGGCAAAATGTTGCTCTGTTGGCCAGTCTAGAGAGGCTAGAGTATAGTGGTATTATCATAGCTCACTGGGACATCAAACTCCTGGCTCAGGCCATCCTCCTGTCTCATCCTCACAAGTAGCTAAGACTACAGATGTGCCACTACATCCAGCTAATGTTTTTATTTTTTGTGGAGATGGGGTCTTGCTATATGGCTCAGGCTGGTTTCAAACTCCTGGGCTCAAGATCATCCCATCTCAGTCCCTCAAAGTACTAGGATTACATGTGTGAGCCACAAACCTGGCCAGAGATAATAGTTTTTGATTGACATAGATTCGTCTCAAGATTTTCTCTTATTTATTTATTTATGTATTTATTTATTGATTGAGATAGAGTCTCACTATGTCACCCTCGGTAGAGTGCTGTGGAGTCATAGCTCACAGCAACCTCAAACTCTTATGCTTAATCAATTTTCTTGCCTCAACCTCCCACGTAGCTGGGACTACAGATGCCCATCACAATGCCCAGCTATTTTTTGTTGCAGTTGTCATTGTTGTTTAGCTGGCCCGGGCTGGGTTCAAACCCGCCTGCCTCGGTGTAAGTGCCCCGGCGCCCTAGCTGCTGAGCTATGGGGGCCAAGCCAAGATTTTCAACTTAATGGTGTAGGGAAGCTGCCAGATGGTGATGAGCACTGTAACTGAGAAGTCACATAGAGCTTGGGATAGGGTAGTAGTTATCGGCCATCTGTATGCTGCAGACATTTTCTGAAAGGAAGAAAAATGAATTGGTAAGCAGAAGCAGAGATGAAGTGTGGGAAGTGCACTGCTGTAGATGTGAGAGTTCGTATGTGAGCGAGAAAGACACTTGCCTGCAAGAGACTAGCAACAACTGTTCCTAGTGCTTTCTGTACCTGTGAGGCCTAAACTGGCCTTCTCACTAACCTGTAGACCTACCACACTTGTTCCCAACTCTGAAATTGCTAAGTTGATCTCCCTACTGGTGACCTTTTTCCCACTTCATTCTATACTGAATAATACTACCAAGTTTGTGTTCTTTAAAATTCTGACAATTTTAAGAATGTTATTTACCTGGCCAGAATTCATTAATGGTTCCCTCATTGCCTTATAATAAAGTTTAAGTTCTTTTTTTATTATTTTTTTTTATTGTTGGGGATAAAGTTTAAGTTCTTTAGCATTATGTATATGGCCTTTCCAACTCTGTCCTCTAGGATGTTTTCTCTAAAAGAGCTAAGTTCATTGAATTAGGCATTTTGGTGTTGTAGGTCATGGTGAAAGTCAACATCTCTGTTCTCCTGGCTGTTTGTTTCTAGAAATGAGAGTATCAACTGGACTGGTCGCCCCACAATCATTTGTTGTAGAAGAAAACAAAAATGTCTCTGAGGTTGAAACATGAGCTGCTGGAGGCACCATCCATATGGTGAATATGGATGACCGTGCATTCTGGGGCTTTTGTACCTGGTAAAGACTTTTATGAGGCAAGCCTTCCTCACTCAGTTTCTTCCCAACTCTCAGGCAGTCTGATGAGAACTATGCCGGGTAATGAACCTGTCAATGTGCCAAACTGTCCAGTAGCCTTTTCTTTAGGTTTTAAATTCTAAATAGGTTTATTGATCAGAAAGAAATAGCTCTTTAGAGATCGTTTAATTTTTGCTTTGAAAGCCTTGACCGCCACATTGCCAACAGAGTTGACTTACAGTATGGTTAGTTAAACTGGCATTTATTTGGGAATTTTTCAGAACTCCTTTAAGTTTAATGTATTATCATTCATCCTTATCTTCTATTTTGAAAAGATGCAAAAAACAGTAATGTATAATCCTGGACACTATATGAAATGCCGTGATCCCCTTCCTCATAATGGCTCTCCATTATCTATGGGCTGTCCTTTAAAGATTATCCATAAAAACCTTAATTGTAGAATTCAATGTATTTCACAAATTTTCCCCCATTCTTATCCTATTCCTTCTCTAAAGGAATCCTATCTTTCAGAAAAATGAGTCTATTTTACCTCTTCTTCCCTACTGCATACCAGGCATATTTCTACCTCAGTATCCTTGTAAATCATGTTTGCCCAGTCTGAAATGAACCTCTCTCCCATCTCTAGCTTGCAGGGCCCAGCTTAATATTTACTTCCCTTTATTAGAATAATGATAAATTACATCTTGGCATCAGTAAATACTTTTTAAAAAAATAACTCATCTTTTCACTGCTTGAAGAAAACTACAGTATGAATTTTGTAAGGAAGGAAAAAAGTTTTTCTCTGCCATCCTAGTTTCAGTGGCTGAGCCCTGCAAGTTAAACTAAGAGAAGATAGATTAAACAGGAGAAACAGTTTATTACATGTATAGAGAGAGAGGCCTTCTTTAAAAAAAAGTGAAGACACAAAGAAGTGAAGTAGTTAAGCCTGTGATCTTACACATCATTTTAAACAAAGAGTGATAAATTGTAGAAATGTGACCAAACTAAGAGGGGTTTGAGGCTGGACACAGTGGCTCACTCCTGTCATCCTAGCTCTTTGGAAGGCTGAGGTGAGAGGATTGCTCAAGGCCAGGAGTTCAAGACCAGCCTGAGAAACACTGTGAAACCCCAGTCTCTACAAAAGAATAGAAAAATTAGCCTGGGATGGTGGTACGTGAAAGTAGGCTCAGCTACTTAGGATTCTAAGGCAGGAAGATTGTCTGAGCCCAGGGATTTGAGGTTGCAGTGAGCTGTGATGCCATCTCTGCACTCTGGCCCAGGTAACAGGAGATGCACTCTCTCTCTCTCAAAAAAAAAAAAAGAAGGGTTTGAGCTTTTTAGAAGTGGTAAAATGTGAGAAGGTAAGCATATGGAGGAAACTAATAGCAGATAAGGGTTGTTTTAGTAAGGTTTTTTTTTTTCTTACCATCTCTAGGCTTATAAGAATCCAGACTCATTATAGGGGATTAAGAGTCATTTCGCCCTTCTTATATGAAAGGTGGGGAGGACACTTTCGCAAAGGAATTTATCTGTCTGCTTTTAGGCAAATAGGGGGAGAGGAGAGAGTTTTACTGTGCTTTTTCTCAGTTGTCTTCAATTCAAAATAATCCTTATGCCAAGGTAGCATATTTGGGGGTGGCGTGCTCTGATCTCTTCGATTTATAGTAGAGGTAACTACTAGTTACCTACTAGTAACTAGTACAGGTAACTACTAGTATTTTGCAAATAAAGTTCTGAGGGCGGGTGGCGCCTATAGCTCAAGGAGTAGGGCACCGGCCCCATATACTGGAGGTGGCGGCTTCAAACCTGGCCCCAGGCAAAAACTGCAAAAAAAAAAAAAAGTTCTGAGGGCATCACAAAAATGTGGTTTCTAGAATCTTCTGAAATAAAGATCTAGCAACACTGTACCTACTTTTTTACAAATACCAAGCTAGAGGTAACAAAGAACTGTCCCTTTAGATGACACCTGTACTCACAACTTCAGCCCCAGTGCTCCTCACGCTTTCCCTGTATTTCCCCAGCTTTCTTTCTACTCTGCCCTCCTACCCTACAGGCCATTGAATTTAAGGTAATGACATAGAAATACCTGGAAAACAAAAGGATAATATTTCAAGAAGATAAATTATCAAAGTGCTTGACTGTTAATGTCTTACTAGCTAAGACAGATGACTTCATACTTATTTTTTACCCTCTAATTGAAAATACTTAGCAAGAATAACTCATAAAGTAAGGACAGTTAATCACGGGGCAATAGACCAAGAAATGAAATACCTTTCAGAAAATAATTTTCTGACCTGGCTCAGTGAGGTTGAGGATAGTCACTAAAAAGCACTCTGTAAGTTCTGACATCACTTTTTGGGATCTATTTCCTCCAAAAGTGAGCACTTTGGGACAACAAAATGGAAGCAAAAGTTTCAAAACACCTGATATGCAGGAGCAGAGACTCATTTTGGTCTGAAATGTAGCTACTCTTTTCTCTTCTCATTTAAGTCTTCCTGTAAACATTTTGAGTAGGCAGTTATAGTTAGCATTTGGCCATTGTTTTAAACATTTTCAAGTTCTTTTTTATGTTGCCTTTTTAAAACTTCCTAAAAACTCTATGAAGTACGATTGAATAGATGAAGAAAGTCAGGCTCCAAGAGTCTTAAGCGAATTACCTAAATTCCTATGGACTTTAAGTGACAGAATTGGAAATAGATCCTAGATCTTCTGATTTCTGGTTTTGCTCTCTGTAATTTTATAATGTCTGGGTCTTCATTATCTCCCTATAAATGGTGTCTTCCTGCTTTTATGTGTTGCCAAAGGATGGAGGCAATGACGCTAACCCTAACAACTGGACAGAAATGTAAGAATTGAATTTCCAAATTGGGTCAGTCTCTATAATTCATTCAGCCTTCTTTACCCCTCTTGAGTAAACTACCTGGGAGGTGGTGACCAGCTTTCTCATGACATCAGAAGTACTAAACTACATGACCTATTGCAATTGCCTTTTAAGTTATTTTAATTTATTGTCCTTTTTCCCATTAAAATGGGAGCTGCTCAAGAGCAGATACTCTTGTTTAAACCTGAATACTCATTATCTGTGATCATACCTGGCAAGTGTAAGACACTCAATTAATTAGTATTTTATGCCTAATTCACTGACACAGGATTTTGTGATCCTCACGTTCAGTACTAGCTGTGCCAAGTCAAATGTTGGTTACTTTTCTGAAGTACACTTTCTCCTTTAGGTCTGATAGGAATGAGGAGTGATCAGTACTGTGAGGGAGTGTGGACACGGACCTGAGCTACAGAATTGAAACAATTCTATTTAGATGGTTAAAGTTTCTGTACTCTGTAGCGTATACCTTTTCTTTCAATCCTGCTTGTATTTTAACCTTTTGTAGTACAGAGGAGGAAAAATAATTTTCTCCTCCACTTTTCACGAGTTTTTATCTGAAACATCCTGTAAGAAGAGAGATTAACAAGAGGAAAAAGGAAGTTTAGTAAATTTATATTTCATATATACATATATATATTTCATATCTATATCATCTCTAGTATATATACACATATGTATATACACGTATATATACTAGAGATGATAACCCAGAGAGATAAGTAAATCTCTAAAGTATATTTCAAAGGGATAGTTTAAACTTCAAGCTTAAATACCATCTTCTCTGGAACAAAGAAAGAAGAGTGTGGGAAAAGGCTCAGCTACAATGGCCAGGAAAAACATTAAACTGAGAAAAGAAAAGAACTTTTATCTGAGGAAGGTAAGACCTTTTAAATTATCAGGCCCAGGCTCAGCACTTGTAGTTCAAGCGGCTAAGGTGCCAGCCACATACACCAGAGCTGGTAGGTTTGAATCCAACCCGGGCCTGCCAAACAACAATGACAACTACAACCAAAAACTAGCCAGGCGTTGTGGTGGGCACCTGTAGTCCCAGCTACTTGGGAGGCTGAGACAGGAGAATTGCTTAAGCCTAGTTGGACGTTGCTGTGAACTGTGATGCTGCAGCACTGTACCTGGGGCAACAGCTTGAGGCTCTGTCTCAAAAAAAATAAAAATGAATTATTAGGCCTGGCGAAGACCTCAAAATGAGACAGTAGTTGAAAGGGATTTGGTGGTGTACCCAGAGAGAAGACCAGGATAGGTTCAGGCCAAGGTTAAGGAAAGAGGATCAAGACTTGCCTGGGCAAAGATGGCGGCTGCACTGAGAGTGGTTTGGGGCTTGTTTTTATACTGGGTGTAGGGGAGGGAGATTCCCCAGTTGCTGGAAGGCTTTGGCAGGCTAGCATCTTTCCAGCAACTCTTGGGTGGGGCTAGGTAGGCCTTTTGTTCTGTGAGGTGAGATGGGGAAAGGGTTTAGGCCCCTAACAGTAGTCACATCCTACTCCTGCCTTTGAGCTATGTATTTATCTCTTGAAACTGCTTGCAATTGCCACAAGTAGCCATAAATTATCCTAATAATTCCACTTTGGACACTACGGCCCATACCCTATAGCTTACCAATGTATAACCATCATCCTAAAGTTTTTGACTTAAAAAAAAATGTATAATCAATCACTGGATCAACATAATATCTGTTAACCTTTGAGAATTCCTGACAAACAGCTGTGTATCAGCCCACTCTATAACCCTCTATTTTTTGCCTTTAAGACCTACTTGTAACAAAGCCTAATGGAGCTTATATCTAAGGTTACTAGGGTTTGAGTCTTCCAAGCAGCTGTCCTCACTTTGGCATAAGTAAACTTTTTTTTTTTTTATAGAGACAGAGTTTCACTTTATCGCCCTCAGTAGAGTGCTGTGGCGTCACACAGCTCACAGCAACCTCCAACTCCTGGGCTAAGGCGATTCTCTTGCCTCAGCCTCCCAAGTATCTGGGACTACAGGCACCCACCACAATGCCCAGCTATTTTTCTGTTTTGCAGTTTGGCCGAGGCTGGGTTTGAACCCACCACCTTTGGTATATGGGCCTGGCGCCCTACTCGATGAGCCACAGGTGCCACGCATAAGTAAACTCTTTAAATTATATTTTGTGCCCTTCCTTGTAGGTCAACAAAACAAAGGTAAAGTTATTGCAAATTTAAATCTATGCCTTCTCTTTTGATTAAGAGTCTCTGATGATTTAGTCGTCTTTATCTTCCTGGTGCAGAGAGGGACATACGTTTACAAGTGGAGATTTCTTTTATAAATATAAATCTCACTTACAAAAGAGTAACTTTTTAGGGGTTTTTATGTGTCTAAGTTTCTCAAAGTAATCCTTTTACCAAACAGGAATATTTTGGGATGGCATGTCCTTAGTCATGCAAGGTTAAAAAAAATGTAATATCTCTCCTTACCCATCACAAGGGTTGCAGCTGACACTCCAATAACAAAGACAAGTCAATGAGAGAAAAACATGCAAAATTATTTTATCCACATTTTATGTGACACAAGTCTTCAGAACTGAATATTCCACGTTTTAAGGAAAATTGTTTTTATACTTAGGGTCTGACAACCCAAAATAAGTGACTGAGGCAAAGATCTCAATCAATAGTTTATTAGGCCAAAGTTAGAGGACCTGAGGGAAACTGTACAAACCACAGAAGCATCTGTGACCTGTGTTCTCAAAGAGGATTTGAGAACTCAGTGTTAAAGGGAGAGGACAAAGGAGGCGGGGGGCAGGGGACAGGTAGGCAAATGGTTATATTCTTTGGAGGCTCTAATTAGCATTCTATATGCTTTAAGGGAAAGGGGGAGTAAGGAAGACTCCATGGTGCAGATACCCCTGGGTATGGTGAAGAGTGATTGATTGCATTGTTGTGCCCAAGTCGCGGGGTCCCCCCCATGAATCACCCAATGACCAAGTCCAATGCAAAAGCAAGAGATAGTTTATTAGCCCTCAGGCTAGGGCTTTCTGTTTCTGATGCAGCAGGAGAGCAGAGAAGCCTCAACCACAGAGGGGAAAGCAACTTTAAGGGTACAGAAAGGAACAAAGGGAGGGGGTATTGGGCAAACTGCTAGGGAGAGCTGATAGGGGCTTAGGGGACTGGACAATGTCTGTTCTGGGCTAATTAGCCTGGGGAAGGATTTACTACTACTGGGGAGCTGAGGGTGGGTGCCGTTATTGCTCGGACGGACATACTGGAGCATGGGGTGGGGGGGGAGGAAGCAGGTTGCCTATCACCTTTGGTATGCAGCTGCAAATTGACCTTTGGTATGCAGCTGTGGGACAAAGTAGAATTAGTGAAAGGCTGTGGAACAAAATGAGTTAGTTTTAACAAAATGGAGTTAGCTTGGTTCTTTCAGCATCCTGTCTCTATTCTGCACCTGGGAAGATACGCTTCTGATCAACATTATCAGTGTGGAATCAAACAGAGGTTAGTTTTAGGAACTAAGCTTAGATTATAGACTTAAAGCTACAATTGGAATGTCCTTGTTTATGGCAGGCCAGCAAAGAATTTCCTTATGAATGATCTGTTGGGGCAGTCTTTTTACCTTCCCTTGGGGATCTGACTAATGCATAATATTTATTTGGAAGGCTTGAACTTCCCTTTTGCATAAGGAGTTGGGAGGGTGGTCCTGTGATTTTTTTTTAATTTTCCTTTACAGTTCAGTGAAGAGTGGAGAACTGTATAAAATGTAATTGGACATAGGGTTTGATCTGATGGTTAGACTAAGGGGGAAACCTGGCAAGCCCTGTCTATTCAGATTCTTCTTGGCCTGTCTGTGACTCCTTCCTTCTTCCCAGATGGGGGAATGATATTCTAAAGACCCCTCAAGGATAAGGGTCTTTAAGGGAAAAGAAAGAGGGTGATCTTTTTCAGTTTTGTGGCTTGTTTGGGGGTAAAAGAATTCTAGTTTCTATTCCCTGCCTTGGGGAAGAGGAATTCTGGTGGGCAGGAGAAGGTCAGAGACAGACTTTGCTTCTAGGCCTTCCTCTCTCCTTTCATTCAAAGTAGTCAGCATGCCAAAGCCCCATAGTTTGGGCTATCCTTTCCTGAGCCCCAATAGCCTCATCTGTAATCATCCATACTTTCAAATCCGTTTAATTGAGAGCTTTCCAAGAGGTGCCATGTGTTTAGGTCTGTCTCTACCATGAAATGAGAGAGGTTGGAAAGCACTGCTCTATTAAATTGTACAGTGTGAGATTCACATGGTAGAATGGTTATGTTCTTTCATAATGCAGGTGAAAAAATACATAGACATGTTTGAACCAGTGGATCAGCAAGTCTAAAGAATTTCCAAGAACAGAAAGCACAGAAATCCAGATTTTAAGAGGTTAAGAAGGACTTACTGTTTAGTTCTGAGATTTTACTACCTTCTACATGGTTGAACCTGGCCTTTTCTGATTCCTGATATTTGAATGCAGTGGGTGGTCTTGTTGAATAAAGACCACTTCAGAAAGGAAAAGGTGATGTGTCTGATGCTTGCAAGGAAAAAAAAAAGTGTGGAAGAACATAAAGCTCTCAGGATGTGAAGTAACGTTGTAAAAACATGCAGGAAGGGATTTACCTTTTAGGGCTTGTCATAGCCTGAAGCAGTTGCTGCTGTTGCCCAATGTGAGAACTTTTTTGTTTCTCTAGGACAACATCAGGCCCCAGGAGTCTTTTTTGGGTGACTGTTTATCACTATTAAGTGCTTGTTTTGAAGAAAACAGAGGTGATAGTTAAAAAGTTATAGTAGAACTCCTTATAAAGTATCTGGGGACTGAGTATCTGTAACAAAGTAGAAAGGCTAACATTTACTGGGAAGCTGTTTCATACCACAGTGCTGGGTGCTTGTACATGTGCTATCTTATTTTGTCTTTTTAGCAGTCCTATCAGATAGGTATTATTTTCCCCATTTTTTAGATTTAGAAAGCAAGATTCAAGAAAATTAATTTTTTTCCCAAGGACAAAACAACTAGTAATAGTTGGCGCCGTATCTAAATTCAAGTAGTCTACTCACAAATTATTTTCCTTCCACAATACTGTTTTGAGTTCCATGGGTAGTGATAGAGAAGACTCACTTCTTGATTTTCTTATAAAAGGAGAGGGACAGTGAATATAAACTAGCAGAATTTACATGCAAAGATTCCTTTCTTACTTTTAAAATGCTTTACTAAACTTTTACATATAATAATAATATCCTATGAGTGATACGGTGGAGTGAGCTGAAAAGTTTTTCTCTTTGAATTAACCAATTTCTATAAAAGTATATGTAACTTCCTGGAACTTTCTAATAAAGCCATTGTATCCTAAGGAGCAGATGCTAATATATACTTAGGGTATAGTATTTTCATTATTGTTAGTCTTTCTCTTGCTCAAATGGGTCTGCATTCATTATGCAAAGAATAGAACTCTTCTTACTTTTGTGGTTCTGTTGAAACATTCCTTCCAGGTTACCCAAGACTTGGAGCAGATAACCCTCTGACCTTTTACCAAGTCTCCAGCAGACTACCTTTGATCTCTGTCTTAGCATGCTCTGCTATTTCCTGATCTACACCCATACCACACCCTGAATTACTTTAAAAGATACCCCTTACCCTAATTGGGCATACATTATGTGTTAAGTGTCAGAGTGAAGTATATATTTTTCTGTCACCATTTTCTATTTGCTGTGGCAGCCCATCTGCTTACAAATGCTCTTAGTAAAGCCTTGCTTTTGACTTTTCTAGGCCTGGTTGTTTTGGTACCTTTTAACCTCCAGTTGAAAACTCACATTTCTAAAACTGTTTAATTATTTCTCAGAGGGGCCTGTGCTCTTTAAATGACAGAATTATTAGAAGTTTTATTTTAATGTTTATATTACTCTTAACTGATGAAGAAAAAATAAAAGCTTTTGATTTTTTTTTCCCTTTTCAGATTGGAAACATAAACCCTCATTACAGCCCCATTATGAGGATATAATTTTTCATTAGCTTTGCTAGACACCCCTCTTCACAGTTTGAAATGAGGGATTTTCTTATTTTTTTTTTTTAATCTTTGCCAGTACTTGACTTTCACTTCAAGTTCTAATTGACAAAAGGAAAAACAGAAAAGTAATGGAATATTTGAGTTAATGACTTAGAAAAACCCAAATTAAATTTGATTCTAAATCTCTAAAGTGGGTTTGTAGTTCTATATTATCAAAGAATTGATGGAGCTGCTGTAATTTTTGTTTTGTTTTGCTTTAATCTCTGACATGGAGGATTGATTTAACATAAATAGAATATTTTTATTGGTATTTTCCCAGAGGTAGAGAGAATGAGATTATCTTATTATTAAAACAATACATTGGAAATGTTCTGCATACTAGCTCCCCTGCCCTCTAGGTAAAGGTAAGGGAATTTTGTTTTCTTTTTTTTTTTTGAGACAGAGCCTCAAGCTGTCACCCTGGAGAGAGTGCCGTGGCATCACAGCTCACAGCAACCTCTAATTCCTGGGCTCAAGCGAGTCTCCTGCCTCCGCCTCCCAAGTAGCTGGGACTACAGGCGCCCGCCACAACGCCCGGCCATTTTTTGGTTGCAGCCGTCATTGTTGTTTGGCGTGCCCGCGCTGGATTCGAACCCACCAGCTCAGGTGTACATGGCTGATGCCTTAGCCCACTGAGCCACA